>JABUQX010025389.1:0-32500 GCA_015478945.1 Trachelipus rathkii | reverse complement strand
CAGAAACTGAGATGAGGGATGTCAAAACTTTGTCCAAATTTGGAGGGAACTCAAACTAATTGTTCCTTTTCTTAGGATATTGAAATGATAGGCATTTTCAGGAGGCGCGAAAAATCCATAGCAGAAGATCTCGTATGCATATAAATTTACTGTTTTCAGCGTAATTCTTGAGATCAACCTGTTACCTTAGTCATGCTTGCCAAAGATACAGTATTGGTCAAATAAATCAAAGAAAGAACTGAACATTGAGAATATTGAGTCTTCTATATGCATCTCATATTCATGACACCTAGGGTTTGACCATTCACTTTGTTAAAACTGGATACTCTAAGTCCGGGAAGGGTAATTTTAAGGGGCCAGGAACTTTCCCATAGTTTGACCAGCAATAAGGGCATCCGTGCCTACAATTGCCTATTATTACCTTCTGAGGTAAGCTACCCATGGGACGATGTTTAGGATATCTTAATGCTCGATAACCCTTGGTTAAAGTTAAAAATTTTAGTTCTTCCAATTCTTTTTTGATTTGATATTGCTGTATAACGGTCAAAAGGAGAAATTCCCTATTTCCCATATGTTATTGGGGAGGATAAAGTTTTCCATCTTTACGTATATAAAATAAGCGTACAGTAATTTTAAAGGAGTATGTTTTGGTGCAGAGTGTGGCTAAAAAACAGCGCTTTAACATTTAGGAGCAAATTCAGGTGTAGATTCTGGTTAAACCCTGATGAGGGTGTCAACTGGATGGTAGGAAGAATAAGTCTTCCTGTAGAAATACTTATCATCCGTTTACACGTCCAATTAATTTCATACGTGTGTTATATTTTAGATTTGGCAGCGTTTGTCTTGTCTATGTTTTCTCTGCATTCTTTTTAAATTGTAATTATTCCACATGATTGAAGATGAGGAACTCCTTCCGCATCTTGAGGAATAATTTAGTAAAGTTTCAATAATAGCTTACGATAAGGAACTTTGAAAGCTGATGCTCCTAGAAGGTTCATTTAAAAACACCTTCAAGTTGGATTAAAAACACGTATACAGGAATTTGCTCTTCAGTGGGATACTTAATGGTTGATCGGTTCCTGTGAAGGATCTGAAACCATCTTCGTTTACTAAGCTTTAGTCTTCAGAAATATAAAAAAACACATTCGAAAGGGGTCCTAAGATATTTGTCAGAAAGTGCCTTGGGATATTGAATTCGAAGAGGTGACATTGCTGATTTGGTGATGTGCGGGTGAACGGGATAAACACTAATGAAAGTTGGATTTCCACTCACCACTGATTCTGTGTAGGTTTCACTGAGAAGAGTCCAATTACTGCTACACAACAGTCTGGGGAGGGATGGAGGAAATTGGCATCTTTCTGGTCAATCCCGCGTGGACGTGTTTAATTTGAGGACGAGATTTGTTTTAAAAACATTCGTTATATACCGAAACAGTTTACGGTTTGTCACTGTTTATGTAAAAGAATTACGCCACTTATCATCATATTAAAGGGCAAACAACATCAAAAAAACTGTTTTTCTTTAGTGGTTCCTTTCCTATTCCTCTTTATAGGTTATTTACGGGCAACCTTTACACCTTAGTCCAGTTATCTTTACGTCGTTTTTTCGTTTAACATCAATTGCTAACATTTTCACATAAAAGCAATTCGCTCGTAGTCGACGTTATACAAAGGCTTCGGAGGGTCGATACCACCCATTAATATCCTGAATTATCTATTACCTTTCCCGTAGCTGGGCTTTTTGAGGCGAGGTATTTGCCTTTCCTAGGATTTAAACAAAGGGGGATAGCAAGTCTGAAAAAACAAACCGAAGCCAAAAATTCCACCTAAACCATATCCCCCTCTGCATTCCTGAACCCCTGAAAAACTCGTTTCTTCTTTCGATTATTTACTTTAACGAGCTTCCTTCTAATGTGACTGTTACACACTGCTGTCCAAATGTGAATGGGTATGATTACCTTTTCCATCGGTTGCTCTTTATATTAAAATACGAATCCGAAACTGCAGTTGGTTTACCTCCAACGGTTATTAGTGAACATTTAGGGAAAGCTTATAACTCTATTACCTTTAGGAAAATATTACAATGCCTTAATTAAAAGAGGCTAGTATTCCCTTACATACTGGGATGATCTATAATATCTGTATAAACATAGGCCATACCAGGATCTTGAAAACACTTAAGAAGGCATGCATACAAAGATTGTTAATGAAAACTCACCGGTTGTCATTTTTTTGGGACCATACCTTCCAATCGTTCTGGTTATATAACGTATTAGGATCCTTTAGAGATGGTTGATATTCTTTATTTCTCAATGATTGAGTCTACATGTGAGTAATGACATTTACGAAACCAGAGGCTGAAGAATGGAAAAATAAATAAACTTCTATCTTTCAGGTTTACTTGAGTTTGTGACTTTAAAGTGATTAACACGTTATCTTCATTTAACAGTTTTATTAACAAGAAACACTAAATTTTTACATAACAGGATAACTTGTTTCAAAAATTTTTTGCTTAAGGCATGAAAACACATTTCAGTAATCGGGATTGGTAAAAAAGAACCCCGACCTTATGATAATATTTTTCAATAGGAATTTTTTTCATCATTTGAGATCATTATTTGCATTATCGTTTAAATTATAGTAATTCTGTGAGAACTATATTTTGGTCGCTTGTGGATTATTATTATTAGGCAGAGGGGGACTCTAATATATTTTCAACAGATGCGGTCAAGATTTATTTCACTTAATCCTGCTTTTCATAACCATTTCTCGATCAAAAAGTTATAGGGGTTTTTAATTAATTGGGTTGTTATAGTTCTGATATGGATAATTGGGATGTGAATGCCATAGAGGCCGATGAGGGCAGGTGTTTAAATAGAAAATGATTCTATGGAGGTCAGATTGATCAGTTTTCACATGACTATTTACGAACTAGGACTTTTTACCACTATCCGGACTTCTTCCGCGTATATGCACTTACACCACAAGCCTCCATGTGTAATGGGTAAGGGTTTCCCCTTCGGACATCTCTTATAATTTTTAACCCAACTCTTTACGGTTTCTTAAATTGAGCATTATTTCAGAGGTATATATGTACAGCTAGGAAAACTCTATAACTCTTTGTAATGCTTTAGGAACAAATGTATCACTCTTAGGTTAACTGAGGCCTTATTGGGTTTCCAGAAAAAGCCATACTGGGGTTGCTTTACCAATTTGTCCGCTGTAAACAGTACGCGGCTTACAACCCAGATCGTTGTAACATCTTTGAAAAGTGTTCATCATTACAAATGTAATGAATCAATCGGATGTTTGTTTTTGCATACAAGCTTATCTAAATACTCTTCCCATCGTGGAACATAATTGATAATTTTCATTTTAGAGGGCCGCTTGATTATCGGTTTAAATTCTTCCGGGGGGAGAATATGTGGTGTGGGGGTTGTCATTCACGTATAGTAACTACATTTACGCAAAAACCAGTCCTGATGAGTGTGAAAAAATAAATATAAACTTCTATCTTTCAGGTTTACTAGAGCTTGAGACCTTAAGGTGATTAACGCGTTGTCCTCGTTGGAATTGTTTATTTATACTAAGATACTAAATTCTTTTAACATTATACGACTTGATTAAATTGCTTGTTTCCAAATCTACGAACAACAGATCGGGTAAGGAGATTTATAGGAGAACCTCTGTTTTATTAAATATCTTTCAAAGAAATATCTGCTGTAATTTTTAACATTTCTCAACCGACTTTCTAAATATTTACAAATGCCGTAGTGATTTTAGGCATATTTCTCTACATCCGCGCATCCAGTATTTTCATTTCGCATAACCCCAATTCGTTACCATTTTCTCGTTCGAGTTTTTATGGGGACTTCATAACTCTGTAGTTAAAGTCTAATATTTTATTTTTCAGGGGATAATAAAGTCCATAGAAGGCCGATGATCGGCAACGTTAATAGAAATGATTTCTTCACTCTGCATGTTCCAAAGTAATATGATCCAATGTCTTCTTAAATTTCACAGGGGCATTTATATTTAACTGTTTAAACTTCTACTGTGTAAAACCTATCCATGTTTGCACCAAAGATTACTGTTATTCTTTACCTTTCCCTTTAGATCCTTAATATGTTTTCTATTTTTAACTCGTTAGACTCCTTTAGGATCAAAATCGTAATTTTTCTGTATTTTCTTGGTTAGTAGAAGCTCCTTTTATTTTTTACCATCTAAAACCTTTTCAAGATAGTTATAATTTTTAAACCTGTCTCTTAGGATTCCTTCTTGATGGTATTACATAAAAAACTTCTCTCCGGACATCCAGCTTCATTACCCTTTTCGTTGAAATTTATCATTCAGTTCTGGGATTACTTTTTCTCACACAATTCTACTAACCCGTGTTATTCTTTTTCTTTATTCCCATTAAAGTTGATGGTACAGGCTGGTTTTGTTCTTCAACCAATGCCTCTATAGGTATTTCTTAAAGGTGTTCTATGAGAAGGACCGTTGATAGGAAGTTTAAGGCCAGGTTTTTGTAAGCTTATATGCGAAAATATAAATGGTATTCATCTTGCGTTAATACCTAATGGGCATTCTTCTTTATAGTTCTTTACTCTTTTAACTTATTACGGGCTTTATTACTGGAAAAGTTTGTTGTTAATACCCTATGGTCATACTTCAGTAACTATTTCTTGATACTCTTGCCTAAAAATTATGTACCCTTATCTGTCCATATTATTTGGGGATATCTGCCATCTTCATTTATAATTTCTTTGGACTGCTTTGTTTAGCAACAAGTCTTGGATTTTTTATTCTTTAAAATTTTTAACCATAAAGTATCTGGGATATACAATCTATCACATAAAGAATATATTGATACCCATCATTGAAAGATTTATATTTTATCACATATCTGTCAAATCTAGCTGCCATACCTTATCTAAATGTGGGGGCTATTAGTTTTTCCGTGTCGAGAAAATTTTTTTTGGTATAGGTTTATTGTAGGGTAAAGGCATCACTCACCTCTAAATTTAATTTTTCCAATTCTTTTTTTATTAATTTGAGGAAACTTCGATGTGAACCTTGAAAAACCACCGTAACTGTAGTGCTTTTCACAATCCAAATAATATTTCATTCTGGACCTGTGCAACCGGTCTTCACGCTTTTAACGTTCCTTAAACGCAGATCAAATAAGGTGTCAGCCCAGATACCTATGGTAACCGACGCAATCTTATTCACGTTCATTCAATTACTGCCATCAAATCACCAACAGATCCTCAAGATGAGCATATTGAATAGCACAGATTAACTGATAGCAGTATCTGACAGACCTCGAAGCCAGGTTTCTGAACTCCATAACTTTCACGATTCACTTCGAAAATGACTGCAAACGAGCAAAACGTGGGAAGTCTCTCCGAGGAGATCCGATTTCGATATTACAGCAACTATAACGTTTTAATCAATTACTGCAAACGAGCCCAAAAAAACGAGAATGGTTCTCTGTAATCCCATATGATCGACGCAATTTTCCACTTTCAATTCAGATTGGTACTGCAAATACATGAAACTGGTAATTTGGCTCTCCCGAGATCCAGTTTCGACACGCAAACTTTTCACGTAATTCAATTCGACATTGACTAGCAAACGAGCAAAAGTGGAATCTCTCCGAATCCCAGGATCGACCGCAACTTTCACTTTTCATCGATTTGACTGACAAAACGAGCAATAATACTGAAAGTATCTCTCCGATGAACCATGTGTTAATCGACGCAAGCTTTTACACAGTTTTTCTCATTGTTCACCTCAATCTACATATTGACGACAAAACGGCAACAAACACATGGGAACAGTCTCATCTCGATATCCATAGGATTACGACGATATTTCGAGGCGTATCATTCGATTTACAGATGCGATATTCACTAATAAGTCGATGTGCACTATAGAGGTGTGAATTGACAGATCAGAATGCAAAACGTGGAAGGTCTCTCCGAAGATCCAGTTCGATTAGCGAAATACTTTATTCCTTTCATTCGATTGACTGCAAGACGAGCAAAACTTGTGGGCACAGTCCTTCTCCGAAGACCAGGTATTCGAAGCAACTTTTTCACTAGGTTTCATTTGAATTGAACCTGCAAAACAGAAAGTACAAACGTATAAATAGTCCTACTCCGAGATCCAGTTTACGATGCAAACTTTATCATTGTTATTCATTCCACTCTGACTGCAAAGAGCAAAACGTGGGAAACGTTATCTTCCGAGATTCCAAGTTGTCGAAAACCGTCAAACTTTTTATCACTTCTCTGACTGCACAACGAGAAAAACGTGTGGTAAGGTCTCTTCCGATTTCAGTTACGATTCGCAACTGTTCACTTGCAATTTCGATTGGACTGCTGGGATTCCTTTTGTTCTTGCCTCTATATAAGGTCTGATTCTTTCACTATTTTTTGACAAATCCAGAACGATTGGCAAGAACGTGGAAAGGATCTCCCGAGATCCGCTAGTTTTACAGCAAATCGTTTCACTTTTCAGCTTCATTGACTCTGGCTACGTTCACTATTATGAGTCATGTGCAGAAGTCAATCGAGACGAGCAGCACACGGATATGTTTCTTCTCCTAGAAGATCCAGGTTTTCGACACACTCTTGCCTACGTTTAAATTTCGATGGACTGCATCTCATAATAAGTCGTGATGGCATGCATAAGTATCGCACTATGTTAGTTAAAAATAATATATAGTTTAGCAAATATATTTCAAAAATCTCAATTATTTCGAAAATCAATACTTTTGGGTGTTTTTTTAAATCTTTTTTTCGAATAAACCCGGATCAACGAATGACGACAAGACATCCTATAATCCTAAATATAAGAAAACTTTGGTTTTATTAGAAGCACTGTGAGTGAATTTCAATATGAGGTGAAAGCGACGGAAAATAATTTGAAGGAAAATTTTAACACCCTCATTTGCTCTCCTCATTCTTTAGTGACAAAAAATAAAAAATCGAGCATAAATGAATTAAACAGCTTAAATATTACCCGATCTTTCTTTTTTGATGAACAGGCGATGGGAAAAATTTTACGAGAATTTAAAATAACAATATTAAAATTAGCGATGCTACATTTTAAAAATTTAAAAGAAGGGTGTACAAAAGATAAAAAAAGACGCACAGATGAAAACAGCATTCGACGTTCTCAAGAATTATACGGGAATACCGAAATTTTCAAGTCATTTTCAGAAGGTATTTACGAACAAGACTATCGCTACATAAATTTGCCAAAATTTGGAACAGGAGCCGCGCACTCTCGAAAAGAAGAATTTTCGTTTCAAAAATATTCTTCTTCTGACGATGCCGCGGTTATAGACGATAAATATTTTTTTAGCTTATTAGTTAATATCCCCATCACGTATAACCAAATCATTCGGTTATGTTTAGCTAAAATTCAGTATCATTCTAATAACAAAAAGTATGATAATTCGGACGGAAAAGCGATAATCGAAAATGTTAATAAATGTGCGCAAATTTCGATAGAAAATATCCTAAATTTTGAAGATTGTTTAAACCAAAATAGCAAGAAGATATATAGATCTCATCTGTTATCTTTATTTTATTTCAACGCGGTGTTATATATATGTAATTATGATAGTGGTATAAGCTTATTTTCAACAACACCGACGAATTACTTAACTCTAAAATTATATTTTTTTTTGCGGATGTTTTACGTTACACCAGTCACATACATTACGGAATTACAACTGTTTAAAAGAGTGTTAATAAATAATTTGAGCAAAACAAACATTCACCGATTTCTTTTTGATTCATGGCTTTTTAGAGAAATGAATCTTTTCAATCGTAGGAAAAAAAGAGCTTACAGTTTAAACACTGAAATGAATGTGTATTTTAATGATTATACGAGACCTTCTCACCTCATTTGCTGTTATTCGCTTCTCGAAGTCTTAAAAAAATTATCTAGATCGATGGAGAAAATCGAAACTCCGGAACTAAAACGTGTTTATCTGTTCCCACAGGAAAAAGCTCCTGATGAAAACACTTCACGTGTAGGCTGTGAAAGACTTCTCTGAGGAATATGGATTAGTGTGTTCTTAACATATTTGACTTCCATATTTTTAGGCACCTAGTGGTTATGCAAATTTCCTGGACCATATTCTGATTATATCAACTAGATATCGGCGACGTTCATTCGGTGAATTTGAGTTTTTAGATATTTTACGGCTATAGACAATAATATAACACTATAAAGATGATGTCCCCGAGCAATAGTTTATGGAGATTGCCATCAATAACACTTTTCTTATTCTGAATGAGATGGAATTTCCTGGAACACCAGCGTTCACATATATAATCATTCATTCTAACTAGCTTGATAGCTCGTGCCCAACATAACGCGAGCATACTCTCCGATTAATTTTGGGTCCTTTGCGCGGAGTGAGAGATCCCACAACCGCCGGCTTTTCCCTTCACAAGTATAGTGTTTAATAAACATGCGTAACGTTAATACACGACAAAAATTCTCGAAGTTTCGTTTGAAGTACATATAATACTCTATTGAAATAAAATTTCACAATCATCTTTTGTCCTTTCAATTATAATATATTTATTTTAAGGCTTCAGTTCTCTTGTGTAAGAAGACCTGAATCTACCTATTCATATGTTATGCACGCACTGTTTAGGTGAACGTTTTTTGATACCAAGTTTTCGGAAAAAAAATAAAAGAGAATTATAAAAGGTATGAAAATAAGAAACACTGATTAGCATCGAGACGAAAACGCGAGCAAAAAATTAAGCAAAATCCTTACCCCTGTAATAGACCGTGAATCTTTACTATTAACATAATAAAAAGTTAAGTGTTATAATTCTATGTATCGGTCGAGCAACATGGGACCATCGGCATTATTAGCGTATTTTCTTTATAACAAAAAGTATAATCGGTCGAAGGCTAAACGAGTTTGCTTTCATTTTTCGGGAGGCTCATTTTTACCCTATATATGCGACAACAATTCGTTCATTGATTATATTCGCATTATAGCCATTCTTAGCTGTGGGAGATTTGAATACCCCTGGAGAAAAAATAACGCAAAAAATTTAAAAGCATGCGTTCGTAATTTACAAATGGTGCTTTAAAAAGGAGTAAAGAAAAAACACATCCTAAATTGCTGTTGCCCGGTTTCAGCATCCGATATATGTTTATCGATTACAAAGATAATGTGAATCTGGATGATGCGGATGGTATGTGAACAACGCTGTCCTTCATTAAGTAATAATCTCTTGAATAATAAGTGTTTTAATATTCAAATTTGATCACTGTACCAGTAATAGTGCGGTGATTTCTCAAGTATATTACGCTCATTAACAATGATACGATGTAGCGTCTCAACGCCGCTATTGTTTAGCCCATCGTTGCATGAGGAAAAATAAAATAAGGAAAAAAAAAGAATCCAAGAAATATATCCACGATCAAAGGGCGACTAAAATTTTTAAAGAGTTCTTGCCTGCGAAATTTGTGGTATTTGGAAAAACTAGTGTGCGACAAAAGCAATCAATCGAGATAACACGTCCTATACAAATTATGATTAGATCGTAGACGCTGATGAAGATTTGTGTCATAATGTTGGCAATCCATTATATTTCACAACGCCCAGCGACGAATTCCTCCCCATTCGTAGTGTCCGCGAGACGGAACCGGTTTGTATACTGCGGAAGCGGTACTTTAGATCATTTGGTATATTCATAATCTTAGTTAATTAGTATACTATTCGAATGGTCTGTATGTTATTATTTTATTAAGATTTTTTATGTGTAACTTATACTGCGTTTTTATAATGTCAGTAATCATGTTAGGAGATTTAGTAGGAAATGTTTCTAAACAATTTGTCGAATTTTCGTTAACCTTTATTTCTAAAGGTAGTATATTAAGTAGAAAAAATAAAAAAAGACAAATAAATTTGTGTTATCTTCATCGAATACATCGGATTTGTGTGCTGACAATATGAATTCTATATTGGTGTTTAATGCTGATGATTTGTTCGCTTCGAATCATCCGGGAAAATCTTGTGTAACTGCTAGGTGCTGAGAGTTCTTGTCAAGAATATGTATTTAAATGGTGTCGTCTCCAATGCGCTCTGTTTAGGAGGTCAATAGAGATTGTAAGAACTTGTTTAGAGGAATAATGATGCACTAAATCGATCTATGTAGATTTAACAAACGACTATGTTTTCCTTGTGATTCAGTCCTAAATATACGAGGGCTGATTCATCGTATATTTGTGTCGTCCCTAAATTATATGTGTTTCCGGTTTTTAAAAATTCAACCAATCTTTTCTTGAGTAAAAGCTATTTTTATCGCTGCCTCAAGAGTGACTAAAATCACGAATTACCATTCTAGAATTAGCAACTTCAATTTTTCGAACATTACCTTGTCGACAACATAAAATTGATACTAGCAGCAAATCATTTTCATTTACTTTTTCTTGACAACTTTTCAGTATTCCGATGATAGTACTATAATTAAAAAGACCACATCATCGAATTGTCGGAGATAAATCATCTAAACCGATTATCCAATCGAATACGCCAAGGTATACAGGCACCTCCAGTCTGAAGTCTGTCGTATTAGAATATTTGACATGGTTCAACACTAAGAATCAAGACAAAGGAATTCCATTTACGCATCCTCTTCATCAGATCATAGCATATTAAGAAACAATATATAATCACCAACGAGCATCGGGACTCATTCTGTCATAAACTCCGGCTTATCCTATATGCATTCACATGACTCACTATATTCCCGAATCCCGAGAATGAACAAGACACTCCTATTGCTCTCCAAACGTGTCTTTTGGCTTTTCGAACGTAATCTTCGCTTTCTTGTTCAGAGCTATCGAGCCACTAGGTTTCAAAGCATTAGTTCTTTCTTCTTTTTTGACATTTTCATGTCCAGAAATTCGAGGAGAAAGCGATTCCGTGCTCTGATCCTTGAAAACCTTACACGATTTTAACATTAACTAAAGACTTCAATTGTTGTTCCGAAAACGACTTTTTTAACAATTTTAGCCTGTATCTTGAGAGTTATCTTTCTGGAAATCATTTCCTTATCCTCGTATTCTAACGCACAAGTGTTAATGCTTTACGTATAGTAACGTACACCCGACTGATGCGAAGTCAAACCCATTCTTATTTTCCCCTTCTTTCGAGACTTTTAAGTCATGTTATTCTTCTTTTCAACACGGAGCAAAAACGGCTCATTCTTCGTACGATGTCAATCCGTACCGTTTTAAGCCAAGAGTTGTCACTTATGTTTTCGGACCAAACTCATAAATTCTTCGTTCGCCTTTTCTTTCAAATATTTTACGAGAAAAGTTTTTTAAACACAAAACCTTAGAAAAGGTATCATTTGACAATCATTCTTCTATAGTCAAGCGTTTTATGAAGTCTTCCTCTTGGAAAAGCATGATATCTTGTGATGTGTATTCATTACTTTTATTCGTTGGTGAATCTTAATTTTACGATTTTCACCGGGATGCCCGCTAGATTCTAATATTTCTCGAAACCCACGATGAAGAAATGATTTTATCTTTCACTTTACATTGAAAAAACGGTCCAGCAATATCCTTATTGCGAATTATAACGATCTGCAAAATGGCTTGTTAGTTCTCCACATCTTTAAAGAGACGAATATTCGTCCTTAAGTCTCATAACAATTCTGACGGGTCGGCGTGATGTTCTTTATAGACGAAATGTGAGACATTCTTCACAAACTTCGATTAGTGTGGTTCATTTAGTCTCTCCAGTGAGGAGTTTTTTTTATTTCCTAAGGTTTTAAGGATCAGAGAAAAATGGGTAATATTTAATATCGGAGAAAGGGATGTGGATTTTTTAATATGATTTTTTGATCTAGTTGAATTATAGTAACGAAGGGGTGAGGTATCGAAATCTCTTTTAGGGTCTGTTTTCTGGCCAATATCTCCCGCGCTTACATATTCAAATATAGAATAATTAGGCATTTTATTTATAGTTGAAACACGTTCTTCATTTTCTTCGGTTGTTGCGACACTTTGCAAAGTTGGCGGAGAAATATTTGAAATATTTACCTCTGTGGGGGAAGAGGATTTCAGTGAACTTTCGTTCTCTTCCTTATTTTTTTGGTCGCCACGGTTAAAACTTTCACTTTCCGCAGTAGAGCCAGGCACTAAAAACGTTGACCAGTCGACGTCGTTACTATTATAGGCATATTTTCTATTTTTAAGCCCGTGGGTGCTATCATTCATCGCTAAGATACGATTCTCTTCGTCGATCCTGGTATTACTCTCAACTTCATTAGGAAATGACTTGTCTTTTCGCGTATTATTATTTTTCTTTGAATCTGATTGATTTTTTAATTTGCTCGCATCTTCAATATCAATCGAAGCACGTTCCGTTTCAATTTCAGGGTAGACGAAATGAGGTGTCGGTTCGTTGCTGTGCCTGTTTTCGTCGTTTTCATCGTTGCTGTTTTGGCCGATGCTATCCTCATTGTCGCTACTGTGGCCAACGCTATCCTCCTTTTCATTTCTGAGCCCGACGCTATCCTCGTCATCGTTATCCTCGGAGTGGTCTCCGTCGTTATCGCAATTTTCATCGTCTCCGTCGTATTCGAATTCATCGACATTTTGGTATGAAATGGAACCAGTCGGTGAATATCCATCGAGTGCCTTAGAACCATTATCGAGGTTTTCTTGGTTCGCTATTTTCTCTTCTTCAATTTTCAAACTTCCCCCCGTTTCTATTGCGTCACTAACATCTTCTAGCAAATAATTTTTATGTTCATATAAAGTCTTAAATTTGCCTCTCATGTACTTCTCCAGTTCTAAATTAAATCTTTTGGAATCTTCTTTAGCTTCGAGGAGATATTCCTGAACTCTTTTATCATTCGGCATTAAGAACGAGAACTCTGGTTCATTATGATCATCATTATTTTCATAATATTTGTTTAATTTTTTTTGTGAACTACGCCGGGTTTCTGATTTCTTCTCTTTTTGATGCATCTCATCATAATTTTCGCTCTCGTAACAAACCTCCTCATAATGTTGGTCGTTATTCGAATATTTAGCAACGACATCAGTTTCGTCGTTGTTTTTTCCGAAATCGTATTTATATTCGCGTTTAATAGTTTCAATATCATTAGAGTTTAAATTTTTGGCTTTTTTAAGCGCAGAAAGTAACGTTCTGGAAATTCCCAATTCCTCGGTATCGTTTGTTTCATCTTCCCTTTCCTCCGTCCCGTCCTGTTCTTTATATTCTTCCTCATCTTCTTCCGAGTTTTCTGATCTGTTTTCTGATTGAATTTTATCGCTCAACAAAAGATTATTTTCGTTAGAAAGATCACTCTTTTCGTCGATTTCGCAGTCTGGAGAATATACTTCTTGATAAGGACTACTTTTATTTTTGTACGAGTCGGAAGCAATGTCAACAAATCTTTTTCCTATTTTATATGCGTCTTTTTTTCCATAGTTTTGGGAATTAACATCATCATCTTTTAATAAAAAATCAGATCGATGTTCGTCTATTGCTGGCGCGACGTTATTTTTAAAAACGGGCTTTTTCGGAGTTTGGTATACTTTTAATTTTTCATCGTTACCAGGCGTGTTAGAAAAATGAGACTGATCATTTTTACGTTTCTTCATTTGAAAAAGGTTTTCCCCTCCAAACACATCCATAAATATTTCGTCTGAAGATAAATTTTCGAATCTCTCCATTTTAGAAGGTTTGTGAAGAAAAAAAATAAAATTAAGGTAGAATTTACAATTTTTTTTAAGAAAAATAAAATATATTTATTATCACAAATTTTTTTTTAAAATATAAGGATAACGTGATAAGGATGATGATTAATCACGAAGGCGTGAGAAACGAAATAACGAAAACGACAAGGTCCGTAAATCTTGGAAAACCTGAAACGCATAAAAATAACTCTAATATTAGGAAAGACGACAAAAGTGCAAAAAATACTCAAACCCGAAAGATTGCCTTCTGAAATTGCTTAGATTAATGCGGAACATCACGACCCTCCTCCGTGGTATCGCGCAGTCGATCACATTTTCCCAAAACTTTCAAAAATGGTAGATGATATCGTTCGTTTTAATCCGAATTCCTCTTAAAAAGCTCAAACAGTTGTCGAAAAAAACTGTGCCGAAATCGCTTGCGAAAAATCGAAAAAATACGTTCATCCTTTCTTGACGTCTTAAATAACGTAATAAAAATTATCACTTACGAAATGAAGTTGCGAAAGAGAAAAGGGGGGGAGAAAAGGTCTACCGCTGCTGTTCTGAGCACTCTATTATTGTGGGAGGAACGAGTTGCTCGACTAAAAATCAAACATATGTGCGATTCACTTGAGCCGGAGTTATTTGTAGAGTCTTTTACGCAAACCCCCTACTGTATGTTAGACGAGTGTTAGTATTATTATGCATTGCGGCTGCTCGAGCATTCTCAGAAAAATTATATTCGCGTCACGATATGGGATTCTGCTAGACGTCGAGAATGCATTCAGACACAATATCAGGTAATATAAATGGATAAAAACTGAGTATTGAAAAGAGAAAAACTTCGGGACGTATCTTCAGCGAGAGAAGTTGCAGACGGATCACGAATACCGCGGTATTAGCTTCGACGAAGATTTTTGATCGATACCATCATAACAGATGAACCGAGTCACGAAATGGAAGGGAAAACATTAAGGAAAGCGCCATCTCTCGATTTATGAGCTATAAAAGTTTACTCTAGTATTTGCATGTTGCTCGTTTGATTTTTACTACTTAGTATTCTCTGTGGACCCTCCAATCCTTACGCACGACGAGAAATGGAGAGAATGTGTCGACAACTCGCTAGACCATTGCCTTTATGTTGCATCATGCCCGATTGTCCCGTGTCCGTGATTTGATATATGACGAGCACCGAAGAACGGCGAGGATAACCTACGTTAAGTGAAGGGTGTGATGGGGAGGGGGGCGGAAAGAAATCGTGGTAGCGGCCAGGGGCCTTTTAACGCGGTTTAACTGGAAGTCGGAAAGCGGCCTGGGATTCTGGTTAAATGACGTGTTTGTAATTAGATGAGGCAGGAAGAAAAGAAGGAAAAGATGGGTTATAAAGGATGCTAATTAAATGACAGGATCAAATTAGAGGTATTAAAAATAACCTGTAACATCCAATGTGTTGGAAATGCATGTATGTGCAAATTTAATCTTAACCTAATTTTTTAATTTTTTGCAACAGGAAGATTTAGTAATTAATAAAATAAATATATAATATAAATATATATATTCATATAGATAAATATATAGTATAGATTATAAGGATAATGATGATAGGATGTAGAAGTAGGGGCCATCTACTATATATATTCTTGCCTTCCCTCGCGTTCTTCTTCCCAGCACCTCCACTCTTGACAGCTCGTCTCTCTTCCGAAAACCCACGCTGCTCACAACACTACCACATTCCTACACTTTATAACAAAAAATGAAAGAAGAGACGATATATATTCAGAAAGCCAGAAATCGGCACAAAACGGCGAATCTAAAAACAAGTAAGGAAATCTGCAAGATATATAAAAAATCACACAAAACACAAGTCAGACAGGTTTAGAACAACCCTCTTCCTCCTTCCGCTCTGCCCATCCCGCGCGCCGACATGGGTCCCAACAGCGTATCTTCCTGAATCGATCAAGGTTGTGTTAATTAATATAATATTCGTGTATCTATAAAATTGATATATACGCTGTAGTAAAATCTTCGTCGAGTCAGAAGAAGATAAGAAACGATAAACTGGTTTATATACGGTATAATATTCAAATGCACAGTTGAGTTTCTATCTATCTATCTGTTCTATCTATCTATATATTATTATATAAAATATATATATATATTATAATATGATTATATTATATAAATATTATTATATAAAATATTATATATGGATTCATATATAGTAGTTAGTATATATGAATTAACAAATTTAGCGTGTGAAATTTGTATGAAGAAAAACAAAACAACGCCACAGAACTACAACACGCCAAAGAGGCAACGGGAGCTCCTTCAACGAGGAGAAGGGTTTCTTAAGAAGACCACATACTCAGCACGCACCTAATAAAACATCCACAAATCTCACTGGTTTATCATAGAAAATGTAAGGATTCTTTGACTCAACAAATCTATCAAATAATAAGTTTCAAAAATATTTTTCAAAGTTAGTATAAACAATCCTCATAGGAAATTAAAAACTAGTTACCTTTTTTTATGTCTTACCCGGTCTAAAGTGTCCACGTGAAAGGAGGTGGTAAGAAAATAGATGAAAGAGGAAGTATACCAGTAGTAAATAATTATAAAACAGGAAAATCGATCTCTTCTTTCTCTCAATGATCAATGATAACTATTTCCAAATAGATATATCAGTTGAAGATTTGAAAAAATATCAATATTCTCTTTCTAAAAGAGAAAATGTTGATCAAATATTTCATCGAGTATCTCCATTTTTTATGCAACAATATATTTACTCCACTGAATGTTACGTAATTTTCGGCTACCACCTCTCATTCCACATCGTATTATTTTAAGGTTAGAGCTATCTAGGATCAAAACGTATTATTCGGGGCCAGATTAGCTCTTTTATTTTACTTAACTTTTTTCTCCTGTCAGTTCGATCTCAGAAGGAGATTTAAAAGATTTGAAACAACCACTGCAACAGTTACGTTCAATCACCCACAGCTCACAAACATATGAGTACAGTGCCGAAGAAATTTCAAGAGTAAAAATAAACATTGCGCTTCTGAAATTGAATTTTATATTTTGCCAAAATAAAAATGTAATAGATATCATTTTAAATAAATTATTATTCTTCAAGTAATTTTGAATATTTGATAAAATAAATAATTGATCGAGTATATATATTTTTTTGACGGAAAGATACTTCTATTATCATTGATCCCCGTCAAAAATATAAGATCGAAGTATTTTTTCACATTTATGTATATCGTTTCTCGGAGAATGATGATAAAACACCGGAAAACAGAGCATAACTAACTGCCTTCTGCTGAAAAAAATATTTGACCGAGACTAAGAAAACGTAGGAAGAGCATCGTGCTAAAATTGAAAGGGCTTCACTCACCGTCTTGGATTACAGATGAATTAATAAATATAATTTATTTATAATGATAAAATATAATTTAATATTTATATATTTCTTAAATATAATAATGTTAAACATAATTCAATTAAATATATAATAATTGTTGATTCAAGATATTTTAGTAAATTCACAAAATTGATTACGCGCGCGTTTAATTTGCGGATCATAAAGAAAGGTAATTTCCGAAATGGATATCCTTAGCCGTATTGTGTGTTGGTCGTAAGATCCAGTAGTAATCTGTATTGAAAATTTATATTTCGCCCCTAGGAATGTTATAGTTATTCGGCTCGCGATGATATGAATAAAACGAGAATCCGTTTTATGATATAGGGTAAACGAGGATTCTCTGAAAAACCTTCCAAGCCACCCAGACCACCGCCAAGCTTGGTGAAGAGCGCGCGCCCCCGTGACTCCCACCCTCCGCACGCTTATCCTACGCCGCACCAGCAAGAAGAACGAAAAGAAGAAATTGCCTTGGGCCGATATGATTCCCGAAGCGAAGACTACCTTTCCAAAAAACTTTCGGACGAATTTCCAAAACACCCGATCGAATGAATTAGAGAGAGGAAGAATCAGGGCGTCTCTCTACAGCGAGAATGACCAATCCTTTTTCAAGCGCAACAAACGATGGAACGAACAAACGCAGATTTAAAATACGCGCCCTCGAAACCCCGAACGAAAAGTGCACTTTTTCAGATAATGTATGAAACATATACTGTACGCCGCGGCATCGATCGCGATAAGAAAGAACGCCTTGGAAACCCCAACATGTTTGCGAGGTTATCGAGCTAGATTCCGTAGGAAGAGATTAACCGAACAAAAATCATCCCCCTTACACATCGCGTCAATTAAGTCCACGCACACATCGACGCAAAAGTTTTCAATAGATTCGAGCGATAGTAACGCACGCCTGTGTGAATAAAATACTCTCTATTTATTTTGAGAATAACAAATATTTACGTCGAAACAAAACTAAAAAATTAAATATTTACATAATTAAAAATATGAATCTCTTTATGATTAATCATTTTTATTAGCGTAAGTTTTTTAGTCCTGAATATACCTATCGTTGCACGGCGACAGAGTTGAGACTCGCCTATTTATTCAGTCTCGTACATGTGTATAAAGGGAGTTATCCTTTCGTAATCACAAATTTTTTCTTTTACTGTTCTTGTATACTTAGTAGTAAATCTTATAGATATATATAAAATAGTAGATCTGTTGTTTCGTTGCGAGAGCCCATTCCCCGCGTCTAAACGCACACGCATAGGCGAGCTACCCCGCGTGCTGAAGCCTCGGGCTTATTAAAAAAAACAAACCGAAGAATTTCAACCGGCCGTAGTTTTGAAAAGGATCAGAGAGAACAAGAGCTGGTGTAAAAATTAAATATAGATGATGTATTTAGTTACATTTTTTTTTATTAGCGTTGGTCAAACTAGAGTGCGTGATGTGCTCTAGTCGCTTCGTTTCGTCAATCGTCATCGTCATCAGTAGTAGGAGTTTTGAATTTCTCGTGATTCATTCGAAGGACCGAATAAGGGAGAGTAAATATTTGTCCGTGTACATATAGGCGATGTTTTTTATTATTTTATAGCAATATTATAACGCACGAAGAGTGACAATCCGACTCGCTTAGACGCCCGAGAGTTAAATAGCGCGGCAGGCTATCGCCGCTCCCACATGACGCGAGCGCCGACTATCGTAATATATTAACCAGTGAAGTTTCCCGAAACAGTTCTTTCCCAGCGCGAAAGAGACCCTATCAGACACTAACCGAAAAATGAACACGGGGGACCCTTTAAACCGAGGGGAGGGGAGAAGACCAAGGAGAGGGAGAGATTCCCACCGAAAGGTCTCGGCGCGGCTCTTCTAAGACGCCCATTGGCTCTTTATCGCAGCTTAATGGTCTCGTGTCCTTGTTTCCATTTTTTTTAAACGGTCGAATTTAGTGAAAGCGGATAAACCCTTTCGACCGAAGACCCCCCCACTCCCGTCATTTGCCTGTTACGCTTCAGTCGTTGTGCTGCAGTGATGATACTCCCTTTATGCCGGGAGCGGTTAGAGACTTCGGTGTGTCGTAGGAATAACGCGCCTTACCGAGGTTCTACTTTTCTCGCCCAAAGCGCGGATTTCGGTTGCTTTCGAATAAGTGTGTGTCTTTTCCTATTCTTTAGTTCGCCGTGCGAGGAGGTTGTCGTCGGCGAGGGAGAATACGACGTCTTTCTCTAGTGTACGGCGGCCCCGGAATGTCCGACCTCGACTTGCTTCGCGGTAGCATATCCAAGATGAGAGATACAAAAATGAGGAGATGAAGAGGACGATAGCACGGGAGGCAGCCCGATAAACATACGACCAGAGCCAACAAAATATAAAAAAAGGTACCTCAGCCAATCGCCTTTTAAGAAATTTGCAAGTCCAGCATCTAACGCGTTTCACGCTTGTCTCACGAAGCCCGCCCTTTACTCAATAATCGCAACGTTTTTGCTTTCTCTCTACCCTCCAACCCGAACATTTTGGAGCTCGCCCAACGGTCGTCATCCGCTCCTCGTGGGTACGCCCGCGGACGCCTGATCTTTGTCGCTTATCTTTATATCTTCCGCGGCTGGCGATTTTTTAAACAAAATTGGCACATCTTGAACGTATGATTCTTTACTGTTCGGTTCGGGGAAGCTCGTCTAAATTCGTCAGTCTCGGTGATGCTCGTCGAGACATTTACGTGGCTCGGGTTCAGACTTGACGCCGAAACGTACCCCCCCCCGGCCCTCCTTCCTCTCCCTCCCTTCTCCTCACTTTTCACCGTCTCAATTTCAATGCATTAAAAAATCGAAGAGAGCAATGAGAATTTAGACACAATTCTTTATTTTTTTTTGCTATTATACACAAGAACTATACTGATAGTGGCGATTAACTCGCACGTCGCGGAGCTTCGGAAGATATCACTATGTATAATTACCGATTAAAAGAAAGCTTTTCGCCACTCATTTTCAATTCTGTAAACCATTCCCGCACCAGAATAATCGACAAAGAAACTCCCCTCTCGTGAGTCGATCAAGAAAAGAAACCATAGCAACTTTGCATATCAGCAAACTAGGCTATTGCCGGTTCCAAATGACAACATCAGAACCGAACAGTACGAAAAAACTCTCACTACATTTGACGGCACGGACCTGCAATATTTATTGGACGCAAAAGAAAAAGCTCATAAACTAATGACTGAAAGAGGTGTGACCATACCCCTTCACGAAGACTCTCTGGTTTACATCGATCCTGTATACGATGATATTTTTTGCAAGAGAGACTTTTTTACCAAAAAATATAGGTTTTCGCTGAACGAGGAGGAAAAATGTCCGGTCATCTTCAGTTACTCTCACTCACCCAACATCGCGATTTACGCGTGTCTAGAAAGCCTTTTCGCGGTGACGGAAGAGAGAGAACTAAATACGAAAAACCTTATTTTAAAAGTTATATTTATGGGGCATTAACAAAAATCAAATACCCAAATCACGCCAGAAATGAAACGAGGGATCACAAAATATATAATGAAGAGTATAAGATATTCGACTTGATTAGCGAGAAAGTGTATAATTTGAAATATTTTCAAAATGAAAGGAAAATGCTTTCGCTGGAAATTAAGAAAAACTGCTCTTTTATGGAGCGTGGCGTGAGCGAACTTTTAACACGCATGCACGATAAGGACGCGCAAAAACCGAAGGACTCTTCGCTGAAATTGACGTTTCATCGGAGTCGATCTACGTTCTTCTTTGCGAATCATTCTTAGAGGATGGGGAATGATGATGCTATATATCAAACACATCACCCGATCCGCCGCCACCGCCACCGCACCAACGATATTAAAATAGGGGCCACAAAATTATTAAAATTAACCCCGAAATATTGCCTCAGTTCTTTCCGCCACTCTGATTCCTCTTAATTCAGTATGTTGTGTAATACTGGAGGATCACGAAATAACGATCTTGATGCCTTCGTCACGACAATGAATCACCATCAAAAGATTTGTTATCGACGGATCAATTTTTACAAAAAACGAAAAAATATAATCAAGTAGGTTTGCCGAATATTATTTACTAAGATAAAATTTCATTTGATATTGGTTGATAGACATTAATAAAATCTGGGATATCATTGACAAACGGGGAGTTGTTCAGGAGAACAGGGAGGGCGTCGAGAGAAAAATACTTGATTCGCTGGATAAAATCGAAGAGAAACCATCGACGATCTAATCTCCGCAAAAAATGATTCTAACGGATAAAAAACTTAAAAAGGAAAATGGTCAAACAGGTTCACTTCAGTTTAACCCTTTATCGATCGAACGGAAACGAACTTACTGAATCGAGCAATCCGCCTCCACCACACCCCATCTAATAGAACACGAAATGATACTCGAAGGAAATTCGGAAAATGTCAAGAAATATTAATTCGAAAAAAGAAATCTCAGAAATTGAACTGAACCAATTAATATAATGTCGATACAGAGTTATTTTCACCGTTAATTACGAATATTCTGTTCGGCTTACTGCAATATATGTCGGCGTAATATGATTCAGCTTTAACTTCAGAGAACGCAGAAAATACATCGAAAAAAACATACTTGGTTTTCGAGGAAAAATCAGACTCGATACACGAAATTCACGAGAGTGGGGGATGAAATATTCGATTTTTTAAGGACCCGTTATATCGGTTATGGTACAGCTCCTTCGACATTTCCCCGATTCACGAAATGAATATAATAAAATAACTTTACAAAACAGTAACAAACAAAACAACAACTTTTGGTTTATGCTTGGTTTGTTTCGGAAAATAGTGTTGAAAAGGAGTTCCTCTTCTGCAAGTCACTGATAAAACCTACAAATGTTAAAGATATCATGAACATTGTGTCCATCTTCTTTCAAGAGGAAAATCTCTCTTTGGAAAATTTATTTGGTGTGTGCATAGACGGAGCTCCTAGCATGCTCGTCTCCAAGTCAGGATTTTGTTCTCTGGTCAATAAGAAGAATCCGGCTGTAATTACAACATACTGCCTGATCTACATTGAGTCTCTTGCCTCCAAGACGTTTTCTGCTGCCCTCGAACTCACCTTCGCAACTGTGGTACACATCTTCAACCATATTAAAGTACAAACACCAAAAACCATGCTGTTTTGTCAGTTTTGATAAGACATGGATTCTTCCAACCAAAACATCCAATTATACACGTCTGTTCGTTGATTGTCAAAGGGTAATAATATTCTTGATAGTGCATTGGAGCCCTTTGATGAATGGCAATATTTCTTGCAGCTCAAGGAAAGGAGATGGAGCAATTTTGAATAGACATTCGAGAGCTGTTTTAAGTGTAATCTTTCCTATGAAGTAGACATGTTCGAAGCTTTGAACCAACTCAAGTAGCAACTACAGGGGGCCCAAATACTACCTTCATAATACACATAGATGTCAAGAAGACTGTCCTCGAAAAGGTAGCTCTCTGACCGAGAAAATTTGAGATTGTAAATGTAGCTTCATTCCAATGTCTGAATGAGTTCGTCGGTGAAGAACCACTTGCAGGAGAGCTGCAACAAGACATCAAGAAGCACTTGTAAAGCCTCGAATAAGAATTTAGACTCTATTGCAATGATATTGATGAAAATAAGAATGCACAGCTCAAACTTGCCGTCAATATTTTACGATGATATGTATACGAACTTCCTGATATCATGTAAGTCGAATTTTGGATTAAATCAAAAACACTGTAGTCAAATGGAAGTTTCAGGAGCAGCAGCAGTTCAGGGGGTCATAATGGTGAGCAAAAATGATTTCCGTTTTTCCCAGGACGAGCACATTCTCTTTAAATTTTCTCGTTCCTTTCTCGTCAGTTTACTTTTATGAAAGTCGTTTCTCTACTCTATTGGTAATCAAATTTGGAGAGAGAGCCAACTGACCACTTCAGTCTGTTTGATGGATCAGTCCAAGCCACTAGATGGAAAAATGAGAATGCTATCATATATCCAGACCATGCGTCATCCATTGCCCAAGTGCAACACTCTCCTAATAGCAATGTAAATATTCCTCCAAAAGGAAGACAGTCATCTTCGGATAGAGGATTAGTATTCATTTATGAATTATCAGACTAAATGTTCCTCAACTTTCTGGAACGCAAGATGAACGGCAAGATAAAAGGCCTGACAGGTTGTATTACTCTTCTTAAACGTTTGAAGAGGTAACTAAGAACTAGACTAGGCTCAGAAAGTTCTTGTTGTCAGACGGGGATTCCGCTAGTTTCAACATGAAAGTGTGTAATACTGTTATCAAAGTAAGGGAATTTCAAAGATGACAGAAACCTCATATGCTGGAGTAGATTAAGATTTTCAGATTCTTGCCAAAACGATTAAGCATGTTGCAATTAGCAACTTTCTGGTCATAGATAAGAAATCAAATTTCTTGAACACGTGTTTCTGAAAGGATTAAAAGTTTATTTAGTATGCCCTGTGATGAATGGCTGCTAAAAGTAGAAATTTCACCAGCCAAAAAAAGGAAAAGATTGCAGAACAGACACACATTCACCATCTGTTAGCGAAACCATTGCTGAATCCCATGAACGTTCTTTTGGCTTCTATCAGGCGATGAAGAGTCGTTTTCAGAGGTGTCAAAAGGACACTGTTCATTGATCGATAGATTATCCAAAAAGCGAAAAACTCTTGAAATCGATTAAGATCTATATGGTTTGATTGCGTGAAGAAATTGTAAAAGGTTTTTCACATCTTGCAGAACTTTCCAGGGAATACTTAGCGTGGCCTTCAACAAGGTGTATCTAGGTTGAGCGTCTTTTCTAGCCTGATAGAAAGATATCGACTTACGAATGAGAAGTGAGAAAGCGATACATCGCTCTTTAGCTTTGTATAATGTGCGGCAGATGATATATGTTTTGTTTGAGGACGGTGAAATCTGTAAAGAGAATGTATGAGTTAGTCGAATATGTGTAGTTATGGGTATTATTTATGACAGGTGTGTAAAAGGGTGATGGACCTTCTTCCGAATGGTTCGGATGCCTGGGGAAAGAAATTGGTGGGGGGCAAAAGAATTGGGTCACGTTGACAGCTAAATGTAGTCACTAGTAATGAGCGTATGGCAGTGAGTGAGGTATAGAGTCCGTAGGTTTAGTGAATTGGAACAAAGTATACTTAGAGATATTATATATATATATATATATATATATATATTATCGTATTATAAATATTATAGGAAATGTTTTATGAAAGGTAAATAGATGATTGCGAGTGATGTAGCTAGGAAGTTATATGTGAATAGCGTTTAGGATAGTTGCGCTGCGTGCGATTTATATCTTTAGTAAATGTAAAAGTACAGTCTGATATGAGGCGCTAGATATAGGTATTGCATGAGGTAGTATGTTGTTCTTCTGTATTATGATTAATGTAATGATAATCTAGTGGTGCCTGTGAATTAAGAGGTAATAATATCTAGGTGATACAATGTAGTTCATGATTAGGGTACTACCTCATTTGGGGTGAGCGTGTATATAGGTGTGGAGAAGAATTGATATATAATGAGGAATGAAACGCTATTAGGAGTGTGTGGTTTTGAAGAGATAAGGTAGGTAATTATCAGGGAGAATAAATGAAAGTTATGTTGAGATGTAGGTATGTGAAAAGGAAGGATTGAACATCTGGTTGCGTTAAGTGCGATTGTTAGTGGTGAGTGTGTTGGGAAATCTCGACCGGTGGAAGATCAGAATAAAAAAAAAAGGGTGGATGAGTCAAGGATGAATGCCCGAAGGAGAGGAAAGTACGGCAGAGAGATAGCAGAAAGGGATAGCAGTGAATGTGATATAGCTGAGTGAGATTTTGATGGTGGTTTAGGTTTAGGAACTATGTTCACACTCATGATGGTGAACCCCACTATTGAACGATAGATACACACTATGATGAGAGTCTCCGTCGCCTCAGGTCATTAGGTACGAAAACCCTAGGTGGATTTTTCTGACTCATAGCGTACGAGCTCTCACTTATATATATATAGAGGTAATACTGTAGACAGCGGTAGGTGAGGTGATATTACTATATATTATATGCTATTAGTATAATATATATATAATATATATATATATATAATAAATATTATATATGAAAAACTTGTGGCTAAGATTTCTAAAAACTTAACTATTCGCTATCCGCATCCGCAATCGCGGATAGTGATTTTTACTATCCGCATCCGCATCGCATCCGCGGATAGTGAAATATCACCATCCCTACACCTCTTAATCCAGACCTTCCGTCATCCATTGCCTAAGTGCCACACCCTGAGCTCCCTGTACCCATTCTTCCAAAGGAAGACAGCCATTCTTCAAAGAAAGCAAGGCATATTCAAAAGAAAGAAGCACGTATTTAGAAAGACGATTGAAGTCGTTATCCTGAATATATGTAGCTGAGGAGAGAAACCCATATTTCCCCAACAAAGAAGACATCAACGACTTATCAGAGATCTTGGTCTCACAAAGTTCAATGCCGAACTTTTGACGTCAAGATTCATAGCAGTGGAATTTGCTACATGAAAGTGTGAAAGTCGCAAGTCACGAGAAAACGTCACCACTCTTTCAGCTTTTTCCACCAGTCAAGAGGGCTCTTTGCTTCGCCTTCGAACTCTGTTCGTCATGGTGTTTTGTTCTAGCATAGTGTCTTTGGATACTGTTCCTGTAACCACTGTGGCGTATGACATAGGCCGTCTATCTCCATCTCTAGATTATGGATAGAGCTCATCGATGAATCTCAAATGCTGTAGCTCACTCATAACTTAAGGGAACATTATCCATCTCTCGCTTGCTCACTTGGTGTACCTATATAGATGTAAATCACAGTCTAGCGTGAAGCTATTGCTAGTGACCTCTTGAAATATGAACAAAACAATTGTCAGAAAGTTATGAGTAGATTTTAAAAATAATGGCCTTCTATATATATACTGAATGTGAGTCATCATAGCAGGCCGTTTACTCCATAGTTTTCCATATTTTATCATTGTCTTTGACAGTCAGCTGAGGCCTTACCGCAGAACACTACAAAAGCAAGATTTGCCACAGTGAATCTAGATTCGGTAGTAGGCAGATAGCTCAATATGTCATAATATGAAGTCCATCTGTTAGGACCCTCATCCAGCACCCCATACATATTTTTAGTATTACCTCTCACTTACTACAGTAATTAGACTTCATGTCAATACTAGTTTGTCAGCAGGCTCTTAGATAATAAGTCCAGCTTTTATCTACCTACTAAGGCTTCTTCCTTGAAGCTATCTGAGCATAGCAGTCAAAGCCGGTGTGCTTCGTGGCGAACCACTTAATAAAAAAAGTACATGATATTGATAGTATCAATGATATAGATAGGAGAGTGCTCGAAAATTAGTTGAATGTAACTATCGCGCATATTAACGTTTGTCGCACAGTAGAGTTGTCAGTGGCATTTACTCCCTTGAGGAATTTTACTATCACCTATATATATCATTTCTATGTGAATGAGCTTACTACGTGACCATCTAGAGTTCGCAGAATAATATTACACTCTGACACGAAAATGAAAGTTCGACAGATTGGCTGCTAGCACTCCACACTCACGCCTCAAAGATTTGAATATCGTCAATTGCAATATTATTTTGTGAATAGATATTGGCGGAGAACATGGGCGTGGCATATCTGAACGAGTAGGTTTGGCCCATTGTGTGCTATATGGCATATTAAATATAAACAAGTGATATCTGGACTTAAAGCTGTGACTTAAGCAGGTGATCAATTAATAAACAGTAAATGCGTGTGATAGGATATAACTATGTGATATGCGTTAAATCCGTGTATAATAGCTTAACTTCTCACTGTGTGAGGTGCAGTTACAGTACTCAGACACAGGAACTTGCTTCGCATATCTAGAAATATCTGTGGAGGCTTTGCTCACTAATTTTAACTTAGAAAATATAATATAAATCAAACTTTAGAGTGTATATATATGTCGTTTTCTTCTGCTTTATGTAGTGACCAAATCCACCGAAATGATTATTTACACTAATTTTTATTAATATCGAATTGTAGCATAATTTTGTGAAATATCATATATCACTGTTCACAAAATACATAATTATGGCGGATAAATATTTATCATATTATTATACTATTATATATTATATATTATTATATATATCCATTCATCTAGTTGTATTAAGTAAAATATGGAAATTTAACATATGATTTAGCCCAAAGACAAAATAAATGAGTGTGTATTACATAGCGTCATTGACTCTTTTTTCAGTATTTTCGAAATTAATAGTTACTATTATTCATAATATTTAATATATATATATATATATATTATAATATATATATATAATTATATAATATATATTATAAAAACTCAATAATGATCATTGAGTGTTAATTTAGTAAAGAGACTCTTAATAACTTATATAAATATTAATATATAATATATATATTATGTATTTATAATATATAATATATATATATTAATATATATATAATATTAATTATATATATATATATATTATATATAATCATATATATATATATATTATTAATAATAATTATATAATATTAGTAGTATATATATATATATAATATTATATATATATATATATATATATATATATATTTAATATATAATATATATATATTATATCAGTGCTTAGTTAAAGGATAAGGCTTAGGTATATTAGAGTGCCTTTCTTATTTTAGAATACAATATTACAAATTTTAAAAAAAAGAAGTAAAAAAATATAAAAAATGTTTTATATGAATAAGAAGTTAAACATAAGAGAGAAATTAAACTACATAATGCTTCTCTTATCATATAAGGATAACTCCACTCACGACTCATAACACCTCAATCTGAGAGTAGAATGGCTCGATTTTCTGCGGCATAATTACTCACTGCTATGTCACACAGTTCTCACACGTAGCTCTACAGGTCACGCGATAAGCATTAAGTAAGATAATACTCGCCAGTATTATGTGGCGCTCACATGATATTTAATGCACGAAGGCCGTGAGAGTCTGTCGCCTGGTATAGCAGTGTCTCCAGTAGTATAGAGATGTTCTGTGTCGTCAATTTGTTAGGGACTTAACAACTTTGACAAGTGGGATAGGGGAGGTCAATTAAGAATTTTAAATTTAATTATTTCACTGAAGGAGGGCGGAGAAATGGGCATTTATTTTAAATTTTCTTGGAAACCGTTTTCGCGTGCAGCTTTAATTAATCTCATTTATATATTACGTAATATATCATATATAATGACAGTCAAGTGTGTTTTACTGGTAGTATAAGATATATATTCTATTGAGGTAGTGAAACTAGTGACTATGGGAATATGGTCTTTGAGTGACGTTATGTGGCGTTAATTGAGTTATAGATGTATGCTATTTTATGACTTAATGGGAGTGTCTTGGAAAAAGTGAGGTGTTGGTGAAGTATGTGTTGCATATAGTTAGTAGAATAGATAAATACGGCTACTGGTTTGATTCTTTATTACTCGGTGCAGGGGTGTGAATTTACTATATGAATTGATATTATTTAACTGTAAAATATGACAGTACCTTATCACTATCAAGATGGGCATTTATAGAGGGGGTGTGTTTCAGTTTGTAGGTAATTGGATAGGATGGAGTATGGGAGGACTCAGTATACTATGCTTAATATATATGCTTTAAGTATCTTAATTTCTGTATCAAATTTCACTTATTTCTGTGAATGATATATATATATATAGATATTAATATAATAATTAATAATAATTATATAAAAATAATATTATATAATTTACACCCCTTATCTAAACGTCTATATTAATGTTTACTAACTTTAAAACTTTAGTTCCCATACCATATTATTCTTAAAAAACATTTGAAATAAGACAATTAATTGAGGATGTAATAGGATGGTCCTAGAAGTTTGTGGAGGAGAGATTCAAAGGGTGCAAGGCGCTTCGACTCCTCCCATTCCCTCCAATTTATGACCGTATAACGCACGCAGGTATAAATGAATCTCATATATTTAATAACAGAAAAAAATAAAATTTAATTACTTTTTACAAAAAATTTTCGCTTTGTCCTCACTAAAAATGCTTATTTTATATCTGATACATTTCGTTGATAATAATAACATTTATTTAATTTTACCCTATTATAGTGGTGGAGTAGGGTAACGTACTGAGTTATAATGTAACTTAACTAATTAATATATATTTATTAATATAAATATAATATATATCTATATATATAATAATATATATATTAGATTATATAATAATATAGTGTATATATTATATAATATATTAGCTCACCAGAATCCACTCCGAAAGATCAATCAGCATGTAACTAAAATATACTTTTATAATAAACCGTACTATACTCACAGTAATATAATATAAATATATACATTTTTAGTGATTTCAGGCAAGCAATTTCTAATTGATTAGATAATATTATAATATATATATATTTTTTTTTTTTTACAGAGATAAACATGCTGTCACTCATGACAGAGCCCTAATTCATAGGAAGAGAGGAATGTAACTCATTACCAGTCCACGAGACAGGACGAAGCAAGCCCAAGGGGAGAATAAGAGTCACATGTTTCTCCACACCCGACCAGTTGCGAAAACCTGGACCCTCGCTTTGTTGGGCGAGTGCTCTAACATTGAGCTATCGGCGTCTGTTTATATAAATAATAAATATATTAAAAAAATTAAAAAAAACATATTACATAAAATACATAATATTACATACATAAATAAATAACATATAAAAAAAAAAAACAAAATATAATATACAAATAATAATTAATACACTATGTTAAAAACATTAAGTGGGTAATCACTATCATTACCATCTAGATTATCATTATTATCACCATCATATATAATTATTATCATTATTATTATTATTATTAATTATTAATTATTATATTTAATATTATATTATTTAATTATTATATATTATTATTATTATATTATCATTACCTTATTTCAATATCAAAAATATTTTTTATTATTAACAATTACTTTAAATAATAATTTTTTGGCCGCCAAGATTATCCTGATCACAACAAGTGATTTTTAATTATTATATAATTATTATAAATTATTAATAAAAAATTACCTATTTATTTTTCAATTTGTTTATACCTTTAAAAATGGTTAGCTGGAAATTCACAATATATATTATAGTATTGATCATTACTTCACTTCACTTCACAAATATATAAATTATAATAATAATAAAAAAAAGAAACGTTGAAAGGAAGAAAATGCGCAACTGGTAACTGGGATGATGAGGCCGTATTCTTAGGGTAAAGATCAAGAGGCAGATCGGAAATCCAAAATAAGAGACGTAGTATTCAAGCAGAATTCTCTTAAATCTCGCAAAACGACAAACGACGAAACTCAAATATTGGAAACAAAAACTGGTATCGAAAGTTATGCCCACTCCACATCACAATTATTATTTTATTTATTAATTATAATAATTTACTTAATTATTATTATCTAAATGAATGAAAATATAGTTCGTAAAATTATCGTTTACTCAATTTGGCGAAAAATGTTTTAACTTTGTTTTCATTGACGAATTTCAGACTGTCTGTGCAAATGAAATGGAACCTAAGCCTCTTCTAAATCTCGCAAATTTGATAGGGGCAGATGAGAAGTTAAACTCTCAATTAATTTCTTCTCTTCTTATCACTTTGCTTGTCCCTTTAACATCTTCTAATTTCATTCTCATCCTTCTGAATAAATATAGATATAATTATATATATTATATATATATATAAATTAATAATATAAAATCAATTATTAATATGATAATAAAAATAAGTTATTTTATTCTAATATATAAATTAAACATTACTATATTATAAATATTAGTATATATATATGTAATTTCTTAGGGTTGAGTACAGCGTACGCTACTATCTTAAAACTTCCATTTTATAGCAGTAGTACTAAGTGAATGCTCAAGAAGTTTAACCAACTAGTTTTTTTTATTTTAATTGCTCTTGTGATGAAAAGAATAATGATATATATAATTTTTCTTAATATATTCTTAATTATATCCTTTAATATTTTTAAGGTAGTGGTATCTATATATATTATATATATATATATATATATATTATATTATATTATATATATATATATATAGATCATATACTATATATTATATATATATATAATTATATATATCTTGCCTACCCATGTAAAAACATTCCTTAGCTACGCCACTGATAATATATTGATAATTATATATATATATTTATATATGATAATATACTATATATATATATATATATATATATATATATAATTATATTATATTATTTCGATAGCTCCGACGTAGTATATATATATAGTATAAGTGAGTATACAGTGAAGGTGAGTGATAATTATATTATATAGTATAGTATTATATATTATTAATTTATTTTATAATATAAATTATATTATATATATATAATATATATATATATAAAATATATATTATATATATAATAATATATAGTATTATATATATATATATATATAATATAATTATATATATATAATATAATATTATATATATATATATATATATATATTATTAGGTGATACAGCAGATGTCATTTTTTTCGTATTTCCGCGGATGCGGATGCGGATGCGGATGTTTTGATTTAATAGTCCGTCGGATGTGGGGATGCGGATGCGGATTGCGGATGTCTTATTTTATATCATATTATATTATATATATATATAATATATATTATAAATATATGATATATAAATAATATGATGTGATATATATATATTATATAATATATATATATATATATATATATATATATATATATATATATATAAATATATATATATATATGCCTAATATACCAGGTATTTCGAGCTTTTAGTCACAATCTATTAATATAATTGTTACCAAGGTGCGGGACAGGGACCCAAAAACTCAAATGCACCCCACCAATCTCTTTCCCCAAACTCTCCGCCTTAATGAAAGAGATTTTACAATTGATTATATACTTTTTGCACTAGTTATTGAAATTCAAATATAGAGAGAGGTTGTGCTTGAGAAGCATCAATTTTTTCTGCCTTTTCTGCTGAGAGCCTGTTTCTCTCTTCATCATATATTAGCCACCATTGCTAAATACTCTCTCATTTGGGAACACTTAGTAGAGGACAGGCCAGGTATTTCCTTGCAAGTTTACATAAGCGTGGGTAAACATTTTGCTTAACTTTCCATAACTGATTGGATCATCATTTGATCTAATCGTTTTTCTTGGTGATAGTT
>JABUQX010025388.1:77500-79331 GCA_015478945.1 Trachelipus rathkii | reverse complement strand
GCGCTACAATGTAGGGATCAACGTGCTTTCCCCCTCCGAAAGGAGCGGGTAACCCGTTGAAACCCCTACTCGATTGGGATTGGGGATTGTAAGTGTTTCCCATGAACGAGGAATTCCCAGTAAGCGCAAGTCATCAGCTTGCGCTGATTACGTCCCTGCCCTTTGTACACACCGCCCGTCGCTACTACCGATTGAATGATTCAGTGAGGGCATCGGACTGGCGCCTCCGGTAGCCGTCGTTTCGTACACCAAACTCCGCTTCGGCGGGGGCGATCGGCGGCACCCTAGGCTGACGGAAAGATGTCCGAACTTGATTATTTAGAGGAAGTAAAAGTCGTAACAAGGTTTCCGTAGGTGAACCTGCGGAAGGATCATTAGCGCTCTTTATGTGTGAGGGGGTCGTCTTCGGCAGGGTTAGCAGCTGATGTCAAAAACTGTCGCATTAGTACTAGTAGCAAAATCAGCAGTAACAGTCGTTTCTCCCTCTACCGAACTGGTGGTTTGGAAATAGAGTTTCGGCTGCTACTGCTGCTACTAATGCGGCAGCTACTGTCATCACGCTCGCTAACTCTGCTGCAGCGGCATCCCATCAGGGTGTAAAGGTTTTGCCATTCGCGGATAAGGAAAGTTGACAGCAGGTGATGGTGCTGTTTTGCCGGCACTCCCTCTACCAATAACTATGGTGGTTTGGAAAAAGAGTGTCGTCGACAGCAGCACTATCACCACCCCCTTATCCCTACGAAGGCATTATCCTTTATTCCTCTGTAGTACCTATGCTGCGGCGGCAGAAAAAAGTCGAAAACTCCCTCTACCGAACCCCCAATAACTCTGGTGGTTTGGAAATAGAGTTGAGACTTGCCGTTGATAGGCTGCCGTCCGTAGCTGGTATGTGCAGAAAATCAAAGCCAGTCGCCTGATGCTGCTACTGCAGCAGCATAGCTGACTAGCGATCGCTCTCCTACCTCTACCAACTCCAATAACAATGATTTGTTTGAAATGTAGGTAGTTCGATATGGCTAGTACTGTTGCGCTGCTTGTCTGCTGCTGGCCATCAGGCTTTTAGTAGGACATTTGTTTTTTGGATGTTGTGGCCAAGGCGGTGCCGTCGTCTCCCCCTCTCCCGACAACCCAAATACCTCGGGTTTTTTGGAAAATGGTGTTGAGGCCGGTTCCGCTATCGCCGGCAAGTATGTGGTCGCTACTTTGTGTGGTTTTGCTCAGAGGCTGTAAAGGTTTGCCATTGCGCGTCCTTGTTCGGAGCGGGCAGGGCCGGGCAGACTGGAACAGTTGAGTGGCGGCAGGCGACAGCAAGCAGCGCACGGTGGTAATGGCTGAACTGGGGATTGCTACCGTTTCGCTTCCCCCTTCTTTTCTCTGTTCTGGTCTGGTTCGTCATCGGGGTGCAGGCAAGGGGCAGCTGCTGGCGAAGGCGACGGGATCAGGTCCAACAGTTGGGTGGTGGCGGCCGAACACACCGAAAGCGGTGGTGCGCCTGGCTGCATTCGCCAATTCGACCCACCCTCGACAGCAGTTTCTCTGTCTGTTTCTGTTTTCGGTTTTGTCTGTCGGCTCCTCGTTCCGAGTCTCGGTTATAGTAGGTGTGGAAAAGTTTCCGAACCGTTGCGCGCCTTGTTCTCGGAGCGGCAGGCAGGCCGACTAAAACAACAGGTTGAGTGGTGGCGGCGACAGGGCAGGCCAGCCGACGACTGTACGCCTGGGAATCAATACCACACCGGATTTTCCCCAGCGCCCACGCACCCCTGTCCGCTGATCCCTCACGGGCGGTTACCAGTAATGGCTGGCTGCACACTCTGCTCGTTTTCGCTACTCC
>JABUQX010025388.1:50000-62500 GCA_015478945.1 Trachelipus rathkii | reverse complement strand
GTGCTAAATTGTAATTCCTGTTACACAGGTGAAACAAATGAGACAAATTAGTAGACTTCAATCGGGGTATCGGGGTATCGCTACTATGACTAGTGTTTTCTCAACCGGGGATCGCGACCAAAAGGGCCGCGATGAATATACGGTGAGCCGCGGTGCGGCACAAAAATAAACTATTTTATAACAAATGTTACATCCAGACAGATTTATAAAAAATCAATACTTAATAAAATAAAAAATATATACTAAAATATGCACGAAAAGTCTTTTTTAAGGAATATATATATATATATATATATATATTATATTATATATTACTATATATATATATAATATATATAAATATATATATTATATATATTATATATAAGAAAGTATACATATATAATATATACATATATATATATAAATATATAATATTATATATTATATATATATACTACTAGTATATATAATATATATATAATATATATATATCATAGTACACAATATATATATAATACTACTAAAATATATAATATATATAGTATATATATATATATATATATAACTATTATATTTATATATATAATATATACTATATAGCTATATATAATATAGTATGTATACTACTATATATATATAACTATATATATACTATATAATATAATACATTATTATATATATATATATATATATTATATATATATATATACGTACCTACCAATATCTATTAATATATATCTAATATATATATATATCCTATACTATATATATATATAATATACTAATATAATATAATATATTGGGAATATTGGGTCGCGAGGTTACTAACTTTATCCGTTTTGGCTTCTACTAACTTTATGACTTAAAAGGTTGAGAAACGCTGCTCCAGACTGTAAAAGAAGTGTGCATGACACTTCACAGAAGCCTATTAAATCAAAACATTAACATCAATGGCATTATACCCATTCTACAGGTACTAGATCAGACAAAACGGAAAATTATTGAATCCCCTTGCATACAAAATTTTCCAAACTTTAACAAATTAAAAGGAGAATATGCTTTAGACCCACCTTAAACAAAATAATGACAGGTACACATGGTACAAATAGATGAAAATGAAGTTTAACTATTAGTTGCCAGGTAGCATAGATTAAACAAGAGTGTGTAAAAAAAAAGGAATTTCTTTTATATAAATTTCCTTATGTCATCCATTTCATAGCTCTGAAGGAGATTCTTTTTGTATTATAGTAAAGATTTGAAAGGCGTTACGCTCCCTAGCTATCCCGAAGACCACATATTATTGTAATTATTCAATATTAACTTTTATCTTACTTATTAAATATTCTAGGCCTTTTATAATATTATATATATAATACTATATATATATATATATAATATATTATAGTATATATATAATTAATACTTTATAATATAATGAAAGTACAAAATATGTACTATATATTTATATGATCTATATATATATATTACATAAGATTATATCACACTCACTATATATATACATTATCTTACTTATATAGATCATATATAAACCTATATATCATACTTAATTATATAGCTGAGATATTATATATATCATATTATTTATATTATATTAATATTATATAAAATATACTGTCATAAGTGAAGATGAAGTGTGATAAGATACTCATATTATATAAAAGTGACAAAGTACACAAGATGTTATATATTATATAACATATCATATATATATTATATATATATTAATTACGTTGACTATACTATATATATACTATAATAATATAATATATAAGATTAAAAATTTCAGTCAATTTCACATTTTGATTTTTTTTTTTTTTTTTTATATATTTTTTTTTTCTTGTGCGAAAATCTTTCTTTGTAAAAATTCTGCATTTTACACTTTGTTTGGTCAAATTCCGAGGCGTATTTTAAAGAAGTTGTATACCAAATATAATTTTTCCGAACTATTTTTATTCCCCAACCCTTCCGAGAGTATAAAAATCCTTAAAGCGAGGTGGGATAATTTTCACAGTTGTCTCTAGGACGTGTATGTGACGTCACTAATGCTTATAACTAGCTTAGTTACATTTAACCGTATGATGAAAAATGATCAATACTTTTTCCAATTTCATTTTCTGATTAATTTTAAGTATTTTTGATAATATTGTATATATTATATATACTCATATCCCTGTGTGTGTTATATGATATACTATTATATACTATAAATTATATATGTATATAAATGATATATTCTATCATACCTACTTATACTATAATATTATTATAATAGTATACTATAATATATATATATATATATAAATACTATAGTATATATATGCTATATATATTATATATGATCTGCACCACTCAGGGGCAGGACCTTTTCTAAGAAACGTAAACCCACCCAATCACTTGCCTAACGCAATTCCCTCAGCTGTGAGCAGAAGAATGAAGGCAAGGAGTTCCACAAAACAGAAGTGTAGGGAATGAAGGTGGCATCACAATGACCGAGACTTGAGTCTCCAATATTTACACAATATTTATGATAGAGCAAGGCACCTCTTGTGCCACAGGGGCGAAGCAGTGATGGTAAATGAGATAGGCCATCTCCATCGACCACCTGCCCTTGTAATACCCATAGAAAAGAAATAGAGTGCCATTATTATCAAATAATCTGTGTATAAATACATTTCCGCGTTCCGTCCTCATAATGCAATATTTTTTAATCTTGCATACTTTCGTTAGCATATGATGTTCTATATAATTGGTAGTGAGCTGCCAAAATTTTAACAACTAGTTCTCTGCTTAGTCATAAAAGTTTAATTAATTAAACAAAAGAGTTAACGATCGGATCGATTTCCTTAAATAATTTTAACTATATGTTCGGACAAGCTGGTTCGAACCAGTTCCAGCTCATCATTTATGTAATCCATGAAAGTAAACACGATGGTTTATTTAAAGTTATTTTATTTTATACTTTTATTTTAATTTTTTTTATTTTTTATCTTATTTTTTGTTTAATTTTATTTATTTTTTATTTTAATTTTTACTATTTTTTATATTTTTATTTAATTTAATTTTATTTTATTTAATCTTATTTTTTATATAATTTTATTTAATTTAATTTAATTTTATTCTATTTTATTCTATTTTTATTTTATTTTTTTTTTATTTTATTTTATTTCACTTAATTTTTGTCTTATTTTATTGGTGTATGAATAAGTATATTGTAAATAAAATTATCATTTAAAATCATTTTAATAATAAATGATAAAAATTTGATCTTTAATTTTTATTTAATTTTATTTTTGTTGGTCTTATTTATTAATTATTATATTTTAATTATGCAAGACATTAACATATTTTAAAAATATATCTTTGAAAAGGTGAGAATCGAATGTGTTTTGTTTGAAAATGTTGGATCAATTTGTTAAATAAATCGCACCTGTATGAACGTTAAAAACCGCAGTAATATAAGTATTTTATAACGATAAGTATTATAGTTTGTTAATTTTAAAAGAAAGTAAATATAGTAATAAAGTAAATGCAATTTTCGATATAACTATATATATATAATAATATAATATATATAATTAATATATATGATAATATTATAATATAATATATATAATATAAATAATATAATATAATATAAAATCTAATATAATATATATAAATATTATTTCAATATATGATTTAATATAACCTATAACATAATATTATTATAATTAAATACAATAATATAAATATATTAATATAATTAAAATGTTGAATATTATGTTTTACTTATTATGTTCAATATAAGACAGTGAATTTGGCTAAAAAAGTTTCAGCGAAAGATTAGGTCTAAATACCTAAGATTTTACCAATGTTTGGTAGGGTCGTTTGTAAAACCAAATTACCCTTAACAATGTATAGGCCTTAATCGGGAGTTAAGGTTCCAGGGTGTATCTTCATACTCAAACCTTTAAAGAGTGAATTGGTATTGTGACTCAAAAGATTTCGAGAGGATACCTCTCTGAAGAGTCCAAGGTTGGTATTTCGCTTGGAGAGAAGATCTAGCGAACAACGTGAAATGCATCCGGATTGAGTTAAGGCGACGCACCGAAATGGAGAATATTAATTTTAAAACATAACAAACTCATTCACAATATTTTAAATCATTATTCTCATTCACTATTATGGAGACCAATACGTGTTGTTATCACACTGCATGCGCATTGCAGAATATAGATATAATTATATATATATAATATATATATATATATATATAGCTTATATACGTATATATTATATTTATATTATATCATAATACTATATGTATATATATATTATATATATTATATTTATATAACTTACCTTATATATATACTACTATATAATAATACTAATATATATACTATACTATATATAAATATATATATTTATTGATATATATTATATATAGGTATTATAATAAATATAATATATATTTATATATATATATATATATATCAATAAATATATTGGGTGTATTACTTTAAATGGTCTCATTGCTTTAGTTATATGTAATTTATATATATGCGATATGAATTATATCATATATATCATATATATATATAATATATAATCATATATATTCATATATATATATATATATAATATTATATATACTATATATATATATCTATATATATATATATATATATATATATATATATATATATATATATATATATATATATATATATATATATATATATATATATATATAACTATATATATATATATAATATATCATAATTCTCAATGCAGCATGTGATAACAAACGTTTTGGTCTCGGAGCAGAATTGATAGATATGATTTAAAAATATTTGAAGGAGTTTGTGTATTGTTTTAAATTAAAATTCATCCCTTTTCGGGCGTCGCCTTATTCATGAAGAGATGATTTCAAGATTGTTGCTTACAATCTTCTCTCCACGATACCAAACTTGGATTCATTCATCACGTAATCTGCTCAAGTCTTTTAGTCATCAATACCAAGAAAATTACATTCTTTTAAAGGATCAGATTCTTTGCAACTCTAATTGTAATTATGCAATATCGGGCTCAACATTTTGTAAAAGGTTTAATTATGGTTTAAAACGACCCCTTACCAACATTGGTAACATATCTTAGTGATTGACCTAATTCTTTCACGTCTGACAACTATTAGTTCCCAACATTCCATTTTTCTTTTGAATAATGATTAATTCATAATATGCAAAATGATATTAATTATCATTATATATTATATTTCATTGTGATTTATGATATATCATGATTGATGTTATATTATATTAAATTCATCTTTATCCATTTATTATCATATTTATATTATATATCGTCAGATATTTATAATGTAATTACATTTCTTATTTTATTATATTACTTTTATTTGTTAATTTTTATTTTTTTCTTTATTTTTTATTTTATTTTAACTTATTTTTTATATTTTATTTTATTTTGATATTAAATTATATAATCTTATTTTTGATTAAATTTTATTAATTCAATTTCGTTTTTGTTCCATTTAAACTAAAATTTTATTTTTTCTTCTAATCCTATTAAAAGTCAATTTTGGGCTCATTCAATTGGTGTATGAATAGTAATATGTAACAAAAATTATCATTTAAAATCATTTTAAGAAGAATTCACATAACGTTGAACGCATTTTTTATTTCATTTTATTTTTTTTAGTAACAATACATTTCATTATAATTTACACTTGCTAATAATTAACATATGTTTTAAAAATTATATCTTTGAAAGGTGAGTAATCGAATGTGTTGAAAAATTTTTTGATTCATTATTCTAGCAATGATAGACGTTCAAAGTCTAAAAAATGACTATTACACATGTTTAAATAACAAATATTGTAGTTTGAAAATTTGTATGCAGCATATTGTACACAATAGTAACAAATATATTAACAATTTATCTAATTTAACTTGAATATTATGTATGCAGTCAATATATTACACAATAAACATAATCCACTATAATATGAATATGATATGAACTATAATATAAGTATAAATATAATATAACTATAATATAATATAATATTAACAACTACATATAATAAATATAATATAATATTTAATATTAATATATATATATAATATAATATAATATATGCATATTATCGTAAACTATGGATAAAAATAGGATTTTGAAAATAACAAAACGAATATGATAAATAACTAAATACAATTAAATTAATATTAATATAATAAATATATTTGAATATTATGGAATTAATCACTTATTCAAAAAGAAAAAATGGAATGTGGCTAAAAAAGTTTCAGCGAAAGATTAGGTCTAAATACCTAAGATTTTACCAATGTTTGGTAGGGTCGTTTTAAACCAATTACCCTTTACACAATGTTAGGCCTAGATCGGTTAACGGTTAGTTGTATCTTCATTACCTCCAAACCTTTAAAGATGTAATATTTTCTTGGGTTTGTTGACTCAAAAGAATATCGAAGGATTACGTGATGAGAGGTAAGGACATGGTAGTTAAAATAAAAGGGCTATGCTCAAAGCTATAGAATGGGCATTTTGAAAATCAATCTCTTTCTACACAACTCTGAAAAGGTATGACTCTTAAGTAAAATGGACAATCAAGCATTACAATATTTTAAATCATATTTCAGCACCTACTACGGGTCGTACACAAGGAACGGAATATTATCCAGACATGGCGCCTCTTCAATTATAAAATAGTATACTATATACTATATACATACTATTATTATTATACTACTAATATATATATACTATATATATAGTATATATAATATACTATAATACTATAAAATACTATAATATATAATAATATTAGTATTATATTCTATATATATCATAATAAATATTATATAATATCCATCAATCATGATGTTCAACAATAATCTCCTGTCTTAGTAATTATATATATATATAAATATATTATATATAATCATATATATATTATCTTATTAATATAATAATACAATTAATATACATTATATACTATATTATATATCTATATAATAAATAATATATTATCTATATATAATTAGTAATATATATATATTATATATAATATATTACTATATATATATATTAATATATAACTGTATATATATACTATACTTATATATAATACTATTATAAATGATACCCGGTCTAAAGTAACGCAACCCCTAGGATAAGCAGACTCGCAAGAACGGAAGGCCAGTTACCCATGAAAACCCCACACCAACCCAGCATCGACATCGTTCAGTGTTAATCCTTTATCGCAACCACCCCGCAGAGAAATTCTGCTCACTCGCCATGGAGTACTTGGGCGCCGTCACCGCAGAAGTTTCGGCGAAACACAACGCCCGCATCGAGACGTGGGAGAGTGGGGCAAGCATACCGTCACGGGCCGCGGTTCTTAACTCGAACGAGAATATTCACGTACAGTGAGCTCCGATAAACCATGCGACCGATAATTGTGCGCCAACTGTCCGCAGAGATCCGTGCTACAGATAAAACACAGTCATGCCCAAAGGACGACGGGTCAACTGGAACTTGGTCGACTGGATCTCGGTGCGTACTCACACCAACCATTGCCAGGGTGGTCCAACTCTGTCCAGGAAACCTTATAACATGATCGCCGGCGAGTGACAAGGTAGGCCCAGTTCTCCACGACACCGGTGGAAGACCAATCTATACGTCTGCGTGCATTAGCCGAGAGCTCCACACATGGCTACACGACATTGCAGATACAGCCTGAGGAGTACACGGCACCTAGGGTCTGAGGCACAATTACATGCGTTGACGCGTTGCGGAACCCATAGATTATCCGCCTTTTAGGTTACTTCTCTGCTTATAGCTTCCACCAGCTCAACATGCCACTGACACTCGTGAAACTCGCGACACTGCATTTGATCTTGCCAGAACACATTTATTAGGACGGTGATCGCACCGATTGGCCAAAGGTGCTCCTTTCGGGACTGGTTCGAGAGTGTCTCTGTTACGCGCTCGGACAGGCCTGATAAATATTACAGACTCCCGAGCGGGAAGAGACGCGGTTTCCAGCGCAATGCTATGAGCGTGCAAAGCTTGCCACCCGTTTGGATGGTGAGTCAGGTTATGGTCGAGGGGACGCAATACTCTTTTACCGCGGCACACCTCCTGCCAAATCGTGCCAAATCACGTCTTCTATCTTTTGGACAGTCACCATCTTACAGCTCCGATCAACGGGTATTATCAAATAATCCGTAACCTTAAAGTACGTCATCGTGTGCTGCACTATGCCTACATCGGTGACCCTCTTTCATCCTAATCCTCGCATGACAACTGCAAAGACCTCACATCACACCATGTGTGAGAACGACCGAATCTCAGGAACGTTTATATAAGAAGTTCGTAGTGTGACCCAGCGATACTCAGTCCCGGCATCCTAGAACCCTTCGAATTACATCTTGTGAATCTTATGAATATCGTCCTCCGCCTATACGCATTCAAACCCTCTCCCCACGGGACCCTCATACTGAGGACCTGGAGACAGCAGCTGCATGACGCAACCAAATCGAGTACACCTACATGTCCAGGAAATACTCTACGATCTTCATCGACCGACGGATCCCAGGACGAGTGTGGTCAGGTCTAGTCCTCTCGGTTCCAGGAGTCACTACACGGAAATTGAGACGATCCCACACACCCCCAACGAACCCGCGTCGTCTACCTACCGTGCCAAACGCAACTTTTGTTTAGCTAGACTGAACCGTCTTATACCCTACTCAGAACCCGTGGCTGTCCTTGGCCTCACACTCTATCAACCTACCGGTTCTTGGGAGGAATTTCCACCATGTTGTTTCAGTTATGCCAATAAAGTGTCTCATCTCAACCTTTTCACCCTTCTACGCCCACGTACCACTTGTGGTTGCGCATACTTTTGGACGACGATATATATTATTTATACTATATATATATATAAAGATATAACTACTATAGTAGCTACTGTACTCAGATTGTGTGGCTATAATATCTGATACACCGTTAACTTAACTATTGAACCTATTTTCAACCTATATATAACTATCCTCTAACTAATTCAATATACTATATATAAGGCAAATAATAATATAATCCTCCTATAAACATATAGTAACTCAAACCTGACTAACCAAGTATATACTATACTATAATATATACTAATATAATCATTCATATACTATATATATGGTATCACTATCTACAGATACTAAAAGTATATTCATTACCAATTATAAATATTACCACAACACTATAAATATACATTATAATATTATTATATATATTATATATATAATATATACTTATTATATATATATTATATATAATATAATATATAATATATATATATTATATATATATATATTATACTATTATTATATATATAAATTCTATATATATATATATATATATATATATATTAATACCTATATATATATATATATATCATATATATATATATATATATATATTATATTATATATATATATATATACTATCAGTAATATACATATATATATACTTCTATATATATATATTAGATATATATATATATATATATATATATATATATTATCTATACCACATATATAGTAGATTCCTTCATATATCCTATATATACATATATTATATATATATTGGTATATTTATATATATAATCATAAATATAAAACTTATATATACTATTATTAGTATATATATATATATAATATATATATATAATATACTATATATAGGCTATATATATATTATATTATACTATAATATATTATCATATCATATATATATATAGATATATATTATAAATATAAATATTATATATATACTATATTATTCACAGTACATTAGCAAAATAAGAAAATATATTGCTGGAAAGCGAGTAAAGTAAAGTATAGGTTTTAAAACTAAAAAAATAAAAAAAATAAAAAGAACAATTGGTCTTAAAGTAGGGTGTTTTTATACCCACATTTTCTTCCTTATCGTCGGTTCAGGAGGTGAAATTATGATTTTTACGCTTGGTCAGGTAACTAAACTTTCATTTCAGATAATCGCTATTGGAAAGATGAGGCCAAAATTATTGCTCTTTACACTTAATTAACTTATATATAGTATATATATACTATATATATATATATATATAATATATATATATACTATATATAATACTATATATATAATATAATACTAATCTATATATATATATATTATATATATATTATATATATATATATTAATATATATATATTAATAATATATATATCTATATATATATACTATATATATATATCATCTATATATATATACTTATATATATATAATATATATAGTGATATATCTATGATATTATATACTATTACATTATATATATACTATATATATCTTGCATCTTATATATATATATATAAACCTATATATATATATATAATTGTATATATAGTATATAATATATATAATATATATATAAATAATTTATATATATAATATATATTAGATTATATATATTTATTACTCATATTATATAGTATATACTATACTATATACTATTATAATATAATAATATAATATTATAATATATATATATAGTACTATATATATACGTTATATACATATATATACTATATATATATTATATATATTATATATATTATACGATATACTGTTATTGTCCAATTATATATATACTATAGTATTATATATATATTAGTCATATATAATATATATTAATATATAATACTATATTACAATATATATATATATATATAGTATATATAATATATACTATCATATATATGAGTAGTAATATAGCCGTTCTGAGAAAGGCTGAAACACTTACAATAAACATTAGCTGCAAGCCATCTTCCTTCGCCAGATCCCGGAAATGAGGGGATCTCGGCTCTACACGTCAGAATTTTTGATTGTCAGTCATCTTCGAGTAATAGCGGAGAACGTTGACTGTCGTCACATTCGGTCGTGAGAGTCTGCAATACGAGAGAAATATGCATTACACTTAAAGGCTTTATTACCATACTTTAATAATTTCAGCTTCAGTACATTTTAAAATCTACAAACGTTTGGGCGGCGGGTTCAGCCTAAATTTTACCCTCTTCACTTATTTTAAAAGATTATAATAAATAAAGATATAATAATATATATATAATTTATACTAATATCAAATATACTAATATATTAATAATAATATTTGGATATATAAGGATTATATATATACTATATATATTACTTATATATATATATACTATATATATATATATACTTATATATATACTATATATAATATAATATAGAGGTAATATTATATATATATATCACACTATATATATGACATATTACTTAGCCTATATATATATAGTAGTAATATATATATATTGTATTTATAAATATAATATATATATATATATTATATATATAATAATTACAGTAATATATATAATATAGTAAATATATATTATATATATATATATATATACATTGGGCCTTTTACTCACAGACATTTGCGCCATCTCTTTTCATTTGTAGAGTTCCACCCTTTCCACACGTTTATAATAGCAGGTGGTCTTGTATCCCCATGACCTCGCAAACAAGTTCATAGTCGCTTCCAGAGCTAAGGGAATTCCTTTATTTTTTATAGACACATTCAAAGCTGAACTTTATGTGGAAAGATTAGTGATATATTATATTATATATATTATATAATATAATATATATATATATAAATATATATATATATATCACTCTAGTATAATATATATATATAATATGCTAGGTATATAATATATATATATATAGAAATAATACAACTATATACCTATATATAATATATATATTATACCTCTCGCTCATATACTATACTTATATCTATATATACATATATAGTATATAATATAATATATATATATAGCTATACTACTATATATATATATATATATATATATGTATATATATATATTATACCTACAAATATCATATATATTATATATATATATATAATAATACATATTATTTAAATATATATAGTATATATTATATCATATATATTCTAGTATTTCCTGTTTTCACTATATATAATTAGCCTTAACTTTAAATATGAATAATATTTATATTTGTAAATATATTTTTAATCTTTTATTTTTGTACATTCTAAATATATACTATGAGAAGATAACATTGATTGTCTTGAAATAGAATCTTGATAATAAAAGCAAATACTTCTACCAAAACCCCAGTCATGAATATTTAATGGTAAGACGATCAAATTCTCAATTTTATTACAGACGTTTTGGTTTACATCAATCCATCTTCAGTGAACTATAATTAAAATTAAAAACAAACAAAGTTTAAAGTTAAAAATATATGATTAAGCATAATATACAAAAATGAGAAATTAAAATGAAGAATAAAGAATATTAAAAAAAATAAAAAATAAAAAATAATATATAAAAAATATAAAAAAAAAT
>JABUQX010025387.1:10000-17372 GCA_015478945.1 Trachelipus rathkii | reverse complement strand
ATACCAAGAAAATTTACATTCTTTAAAGGTTTGAGGTATGAAGATACAACCTGACCTTACCCGATCTAGGCCTAACATTGTGTAAAGGGTAATTGGTTTAAAACGACCCTACCAAACATTGGTAAAATCTTAGGTATTTAGACCTAATCTTTCGCTGAAACTTTTTTAGCCAAATTCCATTCTTTCTTTGGATAATGATTAATTCATATATCAAATATATTTAATTTATTATAATAATTTAATTGTAATTATCTAATATATATTATTATGTTATATTATTATTAAATCATAATATTATATTTAATTATATTATATTATAATTAATATATATATTTATATCTATAATGTTATATTATTTATATATATTCATTCATTTTATTATATGTATAATTATAATTATAATTCTTATTTAGGCCACTTATATTACTTCATAATTTACAGCATAAGCTCGTATTTATATTATATTATATTATATTATATTACTTTATATTTATATTATATACGATGTAGTAACTTTTGCAATTAATTATGACTAATATCACTTTTATAATTTCCAAACTATAATAATATGTAATGAAAAATATTGGCAGGACTGTCTCCACGTCTGGCAGAGTGCTAATAATATACCCCAAAATTGATAAATTTTTAACACATTCGATTACTCACCTTTCAAAGATATAAATAGGACTGATGGAAGGTAGAGTGTGAGGTAAAATATAAAAAGTATGAGTAAGGAAGATGAATAGAAATAAAATTAAATAAAATTAAAGATGTAAATTTTTATCATTATATTATTAAAATGATTTTAAATGAATAATGTTTATCACAATATACTTATAACACAACAAAAAATAGACAAAAATTGAGTGTACAATAAATAATTAAAAAAAAGATACAAAAAAATAGAATAAAATCTTAATTAATGTACACTTAGATCAAAATTTATCCTATATGAAAAAATAAGATTAAATAAAATAAAATCAAATTAAATAAAAATATAAAAAATAGTAAAAATTAAAATAAAAAATAAATAAAATTAAACAAAAAATAAGATAAAAAATAAAAAAAATTAAAATAAAAGTATAAAATAAAATAATATAATATAATATAATATAATATAATATAATATAATATAATATAATATAATATAAATATATGAATTTAATCTATAATATAACATACATATGAATATATAAAATACAACTTAGAATATAATACTTATAATATAATTAAATATATTTGAATATTATGAATTAATCATTATTCAAAAAGAAAAATGGAATTTGGCTAAAAAAGTTTCAGCGAAAGATTAGGTCTAAATACCTAAGATTTTACCAATGTTTGGTAGGGTCGTTTTAAACCAATTACCCTTTACACAATGTTAGGCCTAGATCGGGTAAGGTCAGGTTGTATCTTCATACCTCAAACCTTTAAAGAATGTAAATTTTCTTGGTATTGTGACTCAAAAAGAATATCGAGAGGATTACGTGATGAAGATCCAAGGTTTGGTATTTCGTGGAGAGAAGATCTTGTAAGCAACAATCTTGAAATCATCTCTTCATGAATAAGGCGACGCCCGAAAAGGATGAATTTTAATTTAAAACAATAACAAACTCCTTCAAATATTTTTAAATCATATTCTCATTCACTATATATGGAGACCAAACGTTTGTTATCACATGCGCATTGAGAATTAATATATATATATATATATATATATATATATATATATATATATATATATATATATATATATATATATATATATATATATATATATATATATATATATATATAATATATATATATATAATATATATACTTAATATATATATACTATATAACTATATATAATAATATAATATATATTTAATAATATACTATATATATAGTATACTAATATATATATATACTATAAACATATTATATATATAATATAAGTAATATAGATATATAATATATATATAATATATATATATATATATTATATATATAGTATATATAATAGTATATCTATATATATATATATAAATATTATATATTATATATATATATATATATATATATTATATATACTATATATCATATATATAATAATATATATATAATAATATAAATATATAATGTATAATATTAATATATCATACATATAATTATATAAAATTAATGTTAAAAATATATATATATATATTATATATAATTCTCAATGCGCATGTGATAACAAACGTTTGGTCTCCATATATAGTGAATGAGAATATGATTTAAAAATATTTGAATGAGTTTGTTATTGTTTTAAATTAAAATTCATCCATTTCGGGCGTCGCCTTATTCATGAAGAGATGATTTCAAGATTGTTGCTTACAAGATCTTCTCTCCACGAAATACCAAACCTTGGATCTTCATCACGTAATCCTCTCGATATTCTTTTTGAGTCACAATACCAAGAAAATTTACATTCTTTAAAGGTTTGAGGTATGAAGATACAACCTGACCTTACCCGATCTAGGCCTAACATTGTGTAAAGGGTAATTGGTTTAAAACGACCCTACCAAACATTGGTAAAATCTTAGGTATTTAGACCTAATCTTTCGCTGAAACTTTTTTAGCCAAATTCCAATTTTCTTTTTGAATAATGATTAATTCATAATATTCAAATATATTTAATTATATTATATATTATATTTAATTGTATTTAATTATATATCATATTATGTTATATTATATTAAATCATATATTATATTATATTATATTATATTATATTATATTATATTATATTATATTATATTATATTATATTATATTATATTATATTATATTATATTATATTATATTATATTATATAATATTATGTTATATTCAAATTTATTATTTATTACTATATTTACTTGCTTTTATAATTTACAAACTATAATATTATGTTATTAAAAATATTTATATTACTGTTTTTAACGTTCATCAGGTGCGATTTATTATAACAAATTGATCAAATTTTTCAACACATTCGATTACTCACCTTTCAAAGATATAATTTTTAAAATATGTTAATGTCTTGCATAATTAAAATATAATAATTAATAAATAAGACCAACAAAAATAAAATTAAATAAAAATTAAAGATCAAATTTTTATCATTTATTATTAAAATGATTTTAAATGATAATTTTATTTACAATATACTTATTCATACACCAATAAAATAAGACAAAAATTAAGTGAAATAAAATAAAATAAAAAAAAATAAAATAAAAATAGAATAAAATAGAATAAAATTAAATTAAATTAAATAAAATTATATAAAAAATAAGATTAAATAAAATAAAATTAAATTAAATAAAAATATAAAAAATAGTAAAAATTAAAATAAAAAATAAATAAAATTAAACAAAAAATAAGATAAAAAATAAAAAAAATTAAACATAAAAGTATAAATAAAATAACTTTTAAATAAAAATTACTCATGGATTACATAAATGATGAGCTGGAACTGGTTCGAACCAGCTTGTCCGGAATACTAGTTAAAATTATTTAAGGAAATCGACGATGCGTTAACTCTTGTTAATTAATTAAACTTTTTGACTAAGCAGAAACTAGTTGTTAAAAATTTTGCAGCTCACTACCAATTATAAGAACATCATATTAACGAAGAGTATGCAAAGATTAAAAAATGCACTTATGAGACGGAACGCGGAAATTATTTATACACAGATATTTGATAAATAAATGCACTTTCTATTTCCTTTTCTATGGGATTACAAGGGCAGGTGGCGATGGGAGATGGCCTATCTCATTTACCATCACTGCTTCGCCCCTGTGGCACAAAGAGTGCCTTGCTCTACATAAATATTGTGTAAATATTGGAGACTAAAGGTTTACTCGTTGTTCCCTTCTTTCCAGACACTTCTGTTTTGTGGAACTCCTTGCCTTCATTCTCTGCTCACACTGAGGAATGCTTAGGCAAGTGATTGGTGGCGTTTACGTTTCTTAGAAAAAGTTCCTGCCCCTGATGTGCCAACATATATATATATATATATATATATATTAATTATATTATAAATATTATATTATATATATATATTATATATATATATATATACTATATATATACTATAATATACTATATTATATACTATATATAATATTATATATATAAATATATATATATATAATATATTATATATATATATAAATATTGATAGAATTATTAAAAATTAGATCAGAAAATGCAAGTTTAAGAACGGAAAATTTAATATCTTAATATTACTAACTTTTTATAATTAGAATAAAACCATATGCACGTACGAAACAATTTGGAAATGTTAAAGAATTTTAAATCTCGAAGGGGGAGTTGGGAATTAAAAAAATATCGGAAACAATTATATTTGGGTATAACATTCTTAAATACACCTCGAATTTGACCAAACAAAGTGTAAAATGCAAAAGTGTTACAAAAGTTTTTCGCGAAAAAAAAAAAAAAAAAAAAAAAAAAAAAAAAAATCAAAAATTAGTTAATTATTTTATTTTAATATATACTTTATATATTATATATATATATATATATATCACCTAATAATTTAATATAATGATATATACTATATATTATACTATAAATACATATATAATATATATATTATATATATTATTATATATATATATATATTATATGTATAGTATATATAATATATATATATATATATATATATAATATTGAAATATATAATTATATACTATATATATATATATATATATATATATATATATAGAATCTATATATATATATATTACTATATATATATATATATAATATATATAATATATATATAAATATATATATATATATATATACTAATATATATTATATATATATATATATATATAGTATATTAAATATTATAAACAGAACCACAAATAATGAAACTGCAAAATAAAAGTTAATAGGAATAATTAATAAATTAATTTGGTCTTCGGGGATTAGTAGGAGCGAAGCGTTCAATGCTTTACTATCTATCTCCTTTCAAGAAGCCTATGAAATTAAGGACTAAAGAAATTTATATAAAAGAAAGTATTGTTAGAAAAGTTGCTTAAAATAATATAATGGAATTTAAATGAGTTAAACAATTTTTGATACTTATGAAAAAAGTGTGGTTTCACTTATTTGTTAAAGTGGGTCTAAAGCATACTTCCCTTTTAATTTGTTAAGTTGGAAAATTTTGTATGCAAAGGATTCAATGATTTTTCGCTTTGTTGGATCCATACCGTTAAACGGGGTTCATGCCATTGATGTAATGTGTGATTATTTGGTTCTGTGAAGTGAATCTGAAGAGTTTATTGCCGTAGACAAGCGTTTCTCAACCTTTTAAGTCTCGCGACCCCAAGCCAAAACGCATAAAGTTAGAAACCTCGCGACCCAATAATTACCCCAAGTATATATATATATATATATATATATATATATATATATTATATATATAGATATATTATTTACTATTATATATACATATATATATAATATATATATATATATAGTATACTTATATATTATTATATATATATATATATATATATATATTTATATATATAATAGTATACATACGTAATTATATAAATATAAGTATTATATACCAACTATTATAATATATATATATATAATTTAGTTATATATATATACAAATATATATTATATAATAATATATATATATGTTACTATATATATATACTATTAATATATTATACATATATATAATATTATATATATATATAAAATATATATAAATATTATATACATATATATATTATTATTTAATATATATATGTATATTATATACTATATATATACATATTAATTATATATACATATATATGTAACTAAATTAAATACCTATATATAATAGACTATATATATATATATAGTATATATATATAATTCCTAAAAAGATCTTTTCGATGATAAGTACATAATTTGTTTTATTAAGTATTAACTTTCTTTATAAATAACAACTGTGTAACATTTGATTATAAATATTTATTTTTGTGACCCACCGCGGCTCACCGTATATTCACCCGGCCCCCTTGGAGTCGCGACTCCCGGTGAGAACGCTGGTCTAGGTAAGTCATTTTAGTTGGATGACGCTACTCAAGTCATATTGCTCTCATACGTAACAAGAATTAGCAATTAGTACAAGGAATTTTGGATACGCATTGTAGCATGTTATTACAGGTGGAGTAGGGGGGTTTTGAAAAATACGGTTCAGAGAGGTTGTGTTGGGGAGGTTAAGAAGAGAATTAGGTAAGATTTAATATTTTCATAATTAAGGGTGTGTGAAATGGGTAAGTAAGAAAGAGTGTTGTTAGGGGGAGTGATGAATGATATCTCGCTCTCTTAAACAAGCCCAAAAAAATTTTATAACCCCCTTATCACTCCCCCTAACAACACTTTCTTACTTACCCATTCCACACACACACCTAATATCAAAATCATTAAATCCTTACCTAATTCTCTTCGTTTAACCTCTTCCAACACAACCTCTCTTAAACGTATTTTGTAATTCTTGTTACATAGGAGACAAATGACTTTAGTAGACGTCAATACCAACATAAACATGACCTTACTCTAGACTCACAAAATTTGGCATTCACACTTCACAGAACCCTACTAAATCACAACATTAACATCAATGGCATAACACCCATTTTACAGGTATTGGATCCGACAAAACGAAAAATCATTGAATCCCTTTGCATAAAAATTTCCTTCCTTAATCAAAATTAAAAGGACGAATCATGCTTAACCCAACCTTAAACAAATTAATGAACACCACACCTTTTTTTCCAAAATATCAAAAACTAAGTTTAACTAATTTAATTCCATTTATATTAATGTTCAACCAACCTTTTCAACAATTACATTCTTTTTATATAAATTCATTAGTTATTATTTCGACAGAGGACTAGTAAGATCGAAAGGCTTACCGCTTCCCTACTATCCTGAAAGGATTTCATATATCATGTAATACATCACATATACTGTTATCCCTACTTGCAGTTCTTATTAATATTCATACAGGCTTTATTAATCAATATTTACCTAACACTCAGCGTTCTTTCAAACGCTTTGAATCCTCCTATACTTATGATACTACTAGATATATGATACCTATAGTATATGATATAACAGCGTGCTTATATATACTTATACTACTATTATATATATATTATACATCTTATATATAAACTTATATTATATATATTATTATTAGTTAAATATACCTATATAAATACAATATCATATATATATAAACATAGTATATATATAATACTATATAATATTATAATATATCTAATGTTATATCTAATGGTATTACTTCTAGTTCTTAAG
>JABUQX010025387.1:0-2500 GCA_015478945.1 Trachelipus rathkii | reverse complement strand
ACTATCATTGGAAATTAAAATTATTTGCCTTGTATGACTTTTAATCCAGAAAATATGTTTGAAAACTAAGCTCCTTAAAACTTTTAATGCTCATGTTTTATTTTAAAATCGTAAAATTCTACTCATAGTCGTACCATAAACTCATTTTTTTTGAAGGATTTATATAATCATGTCAACTCTATAAACTGTAACCTCTAACTTTGTTTCTTAAACATTTCCTTTCCTTTTTACTTCTTTTTATGACTGACATTAGAAAGACTGTCTAACCTAAAACTGAAATCTTCAATATAATTATAATTCCGATATAGTCTTACTCAGAGCTATGATTATAATCCTAATATTGGACGACTCAATGGCTATAATTAAAATTTCCAATTTAGGGACGACTCTGGTGCTTATTTTCTAACTTTCAGTTATAGACGACTCAGGGGTTATAATTATAATTTCAATATAGACGACTCAAGGGATATAATTATAATACCAATATAGACGACTCGAGTGCATTTCTCCTCATATATTATCCTCCCTTCCTTCAACTTATATATATATATATACTATATATATATATATATATATTTATATATATTATATATACTATATATATACTATATATTAATTAATATACTAGTAAGTTATATTAAGACTAATTAATATAATAGCTCCAGAATGATATTATCAGTCTCATATTAAAATTTTAGTATAGTATATAATTAGTTTTAATATGTAATATAGACCCCATATTGAAGTCCTTGTATATTCATAAACCTCGCAACTCTTAGGGATCTTAAATTAATATGTAGCAAAATAGCAGTTTGTTGGTGTTTACTCAATTTATAATTCTATCGCAGGCTTTTAATTTTACCATAATTCTGAAAGTACATATTCGAAGTGTTCTTATACCTCAAGTATTAGTTTACAGTCTTCTCCTCTAAATGCTCTCTCTATTGTCATCATAAACGAAAAGGTAAAAAAGGTGGAAATAAGCGTACATGTTTATATGACACAAACCAAATGTATTATTAGTAGCGTTTTACAGTTATATTTTAGAGATTTGTAATACACACCACTTCAACCTTCTGCATTCTATCCTATTAACAATTCCCTTCGAATTAATTAATCAATGAGTTTCGTGCTTGATTCTTCTCAGTTTAAAATGGTGGATCTTAATTTGCTTATGATCTCTTCGATCAAGCTAGAATGATTTCATTTTTAAAAAGGAATGAAATATTCGCTAAAAACGGGATTTGAGCCCATTGAAAGTTTCTTTTAATGGAGTACTTATGAATCTCTTTTTGACATTTTATGTATTCTGTTGAATAATAGATATATAAATAAGTCATTACTATAAAGGCATTAATTATAATTATATTATATTTTAAATATAGTATAGTATATATATATATTATAGTTATATATATATATATTAAGTTTAAAAGTTATGTTTATATATAGTATTAAAGTTATATATATTATATATATATATATAATAGTATAAGTATTATATCAGATATATAAGTATAGTATTAGAATATTTAAGTTATATATAGTATATTATAAGTATTAGTATAGTATTAAACTCTATATTATTCAAGAAAATTAGAACCTTATTTATATTGGAATATTTGTAAATTGAAAATAGTAGACTTATTTTATATGAGACACAATTATATATATATTCGTATTAATATGAGAGAGTTACCATTATTAGCGATTATGTAGTGATTAAAATTTATAATTAGTATATCTTTATTTTATATCTAATTTATTAATTTAATATTTAATATTAATTTAATTTAATTATATATATTATTAATATTAATTATTAATTATTATTATTTAATTATTTATTAATATTATATATTATTATTATTATATATTATATATTATTATTATTATTATATATTTATTTAATTTATTAATATTAATTTTTATTATTTTTATTATATTAATTAATTTTAATATTATTTATTTAATTATTTATTTATTATATTTATATAATCATTTTATAAGTTAATATCATTATTATATAATTATATTATATATATATATAATTTATATTATTATATAATATTATATTATATTTAATTATATTATATTATTAATTTATATTATTATTTATTATTTTATATTAATATTAATATAAATTATTTTATTTATTTAATTTTTTATTATAATTATTATTTAGATTATTATATAATTTAATTATTTATTATTATTTAATTATATTTATTAATTTATTATTTATAATTTATTAAATTATATTAATTTTATTTATTATTGTTAATTATTATTTAATTCAATTTTAATTATTATGGTTTAATATATTATTATTATTATATTATATATATTTAATTTATTATTAATATATTATATTATTTATTATTATTAATTTATTTTTAATTATTATTATTTATAATATTATTTTTATTATTATATTATTTAATTATATATTATTATTATTTATATTTTATAATTATTAATATTTAATTATAGTAAAATA
>JABUQX010025386.1:32500-35703 GCA_015478945.1 Trachelipus rathkii | reverse complement strand
GTTGTACTTCGTTCGGTTCCAGTAGTTTATGGGTGTTTAACCGTTTTTCGCATTTATCGTGTGGAAACGCTTTCACTTTTCGTGCGCCGCTTCAAATAATAATAATAATAATAATAATAATAATAATAATAATAATAATAATCAAAATAATAATAATAATAATAATAATAATAATAATAATAATAATAATAATAATAATAATAATAATAATAATAATAATAAAAATAATAATAATAATAATAATAATAAATAATAATAATAATAATAATAATAATAATAATAATAATAATAATAATAATAAATAATAATAATATATATATATATATATATATATATATATATATTTTTATAAAAAAATATATATATATATATATATATATATATATATATATATATATATTTATATATATATATATATATATATATATATATGCTATATATATATATATATTACTATTAAAAATAATTGAGATAGCAATTAATAATAATAATAATAATAATAATAATAATAATAATAATAATAATAATAATAATAAAAATAATAATAATAATAATAATAATAATAATAATAATAATAATAATAATAATAATAATAATAATAATAATAATAGTAATGGTAATAATAATAATAATAATAATAATAATAATAAATAATAATAATAATGATAATAATGTATAATATTAATAATAATAATGATAAATAATAATAATAATAATAATAATAATAATAATAATAATAATAATATATATATATATATATATATATAATATATAATATAATAATAATATAATAATATATCTATATAAATATAATAATAATAATATGTAATATAATAATATAATATATATATAATATAACAATAACCTAACTATATATATATATATATGTAATAATATGAAATACGGTTGAAGCCCGTAGAATATTTGGAAACCATATGTATATATATGTATAATATATATGTAATATAATAATAATAATAATAATAATAATATATATATATATATATATATATATATATATATATATACCAATAATATGTAAAAAGATAAGAAACTTCATTCTGAAAACTGGTGGGAATTTAGCACTGTTGAAATGGTAACAAAACTGGTCAGTCGTCGGTCAGTTCCGAACGACTGGTGAAAGACCCGAGACCCGAATCCCGCTTTTATAGTTCAATCAGCATCGAAACGAGCAACCCGATACTTTAAATCTTATTTTATATTAATAATATTTCAATATGAGTTCATTTACTAAGATAATTAAATTCGATATTCAATATCTTGTAATAAAAAAAAAAATGATGTTTTTCATCATTGGTCATAATGAGAGTTAATTTATTGGTTTATTTATACTGCAATTGGAGAAGTTGTATTGACCTTTCACACACTCGTTCAAACAAACACTCACTCAACAAACTTTAGAATATAGCCACGAATTATTAAAAATAATTTTACATAATTACAGGAGAAGTTCACCAATTTTCATATCTTCAAAAATGATATTTGTTAAATGCACTAAAATCAGTTTAGTCTGTAGATTTTGGTATTTCTTTTGAAGCCTTTCAGCTAATATTTTAATGCATATTATGAAATCTTGTGCATATAAATAGCAAATATATTTAGTATATATATATATATATATATATATATATATATATATATATATATATATCTTTATATATATATATTATATTTCTCTATATATATATAACTTAATAAAATATATATATATATATATATATATATATATATATATATATATATATATATATATATATATATATATATATATATATATATATATATATATATATATGTATTTGCTATATATATATATATATAATAACTTAATAATAATAATAATATATATAATAATATAATATATATATATATATATATATCTATATATATATAACCAATAATAATTTATGTCTCAGAGGCCGATATTGCTGATATCAACAATTTAATTATGCCATTCAACTTACCTGAGGTACCGGTTGTCCTTTGAAGTATGACCCTTGGGAGGTTGCACAGGTTCCAACGTTTCTTCCACTGATCATAGCAATTATTCCGGAAGTCATTTTCCTGAAGTTTGTTTTAGTTCACGTGTTACAGTATTTTTATGTTTTCCATCGTCTCAAAATGATGACCCTTCAACTTCCTTTTCAACTTAGGGAAGAGGCAGAAATCGCACGGAGCTAGATCTGGGATGTATGGAGGATGTGGAAGTATTGAATGATTTTCTTCGCCAGAAATTCTATAGTGAGGAGCGCAGTGTGAGATGGGGCGTTATCGTGGTGCAGCACCCAATCGTCTGCAATGTCTGTTCTGGTTCGCTGAACTCGTTAGTTGTTCCAAGACATCTTTGTAAAGACGTGATTAACTTTTGTCCTGAAGGTACAAATTCCTTGTGCACAATACTACTGTCGAAATAAACAATAATCAGTGTTTTCACCTTGGACTCATACTTGCTTTCTTCGGACGAGGAGAATTTTTGTGTGCCATTCCGCACTTTGCTGTTTGGTTTTCAGGATCGTACTGAAAAACCCGAGTCATCGCCTGTTATAACTTTATCCAATAAATTGTGCTCTAGTCTTTCAAGTAAATCTTGACAAATTTTGAGCCTACGCTTTCTGCTCCACAGACAAGTCTTTCGGCACTAGCTTTTCACAAATTTTTTCGCATGTGTAGATGGTTCGTTATAATTCTTTGAACTGCATTTTATCCAAACCAGTTTCTTCTACAATCTCTGACACTGAACCAGTGGTCTCTCTCCATCACAGCTCTAGCAGCTTCCACATTTTCATCGTTTGTTGACGAGATTGGTCTTCCCACAAAGGATCTTCTTTAAAAGCATTTTTCTCGGCTTCTCTTTGAAAGCTTTGTGCTCTTTAAAAAACATAGTTCTCGATAGAGTGGCATCCCCATAAGCTTCGTTTATAGATGCAAAAGTCTCAGTGGCAGACTTGTTACGTTTCACACAGAATTTGATAGCGTACCACTGTTCAATATTTACCTGCATCGCAAAAACGTAACGAGTATAAAAAACACGCCCATACACAAAAAAATGTAGAAAACACGTCCATAAACATAAAAAGATGTAGTGCAAAAACGTAACGAGTTTAGAACACACGCCTTTACATAAACAAATGTAGTGCAAGACTGACTTTATAAATCTGGTTAAAACTGGTATGGACATGTAG
>JABUQX010025386.1:22500-25000 GCA_015478945.1 Trachelipus rathkii | reverse complement strand
AGTATTATTATTTATTTATTTATTATTTATGTTCGCCAGTAATGTTGCCGTAAATATTTTCTGATTTATTCATTATATTATTATTATTATTATTATTATTAAGTAATAATTAAAACTATTAAAAATATTTGAGCAATTTTTATTATCAATTTTATTATTAATATTGCACATTATTATTGTATTATTATCATTATTATTATTATTATTATTATTATTATTATTATTATTATTATTATTATTATTATTATTATTATTATTATTATTATTATTATTATTATTATTATTTTGAAAATTTTGAAGTATAGTTTATTTCCAATAATAGAATATGTAAGATTAAATTAAAATCTTTTCCGCATTTCTAAATTTATTATATATATATATATATATATATATATATATATATATATATATATATATATATATATATATATATATATATAATATATATATATATATATATATATATATATATATATATATTTATATATATGGATATTCAGTAGGATCTTTCACCTAGGTGGTATATAAAAAAAAAAAATTTTTGTAATTTTTCCGCTTTAGAAGGTATTTTTAATAAGCATAAAAAGATAAAGTTGTCAGTCTCTTCAAACAGTTTGTGAAAGCTGATTATAGAAATATCTATTCCAAACTAACGTAACTCAACATAACCCTACTTAACGTATCATAACAGCCTCACCTAACATGTTTTATTTTTATGTTTATAATTTATTTACTTTGCATTGTTAAAAAAACACGCATCTGGCACCATGCTTGAATTACACTTAGTTTATATATATATATATATTTCATATGTTTATATATATATAATATATAATAATAAATATATACACATAATATATATATATATATATATATATATATATATATATATATATATCTATATATATTATACTATATAATATATATATATATTATATAATATAAATATATATATATACATAACTAATAGTATATAACATATATATAATATATATAAATATATACATAATATATATATATATATATATATATATATATATATGTATACATACATATATTAATATATATATGTATATATATACCAACTAAATAATATATATATACATACATACTAGCATAATATAAAAGGTATGTGTATATATATATATATATATATATATATATATATATATAACAAAATTTTGTTTCCCTCTCCATTGAAAATTTTACTCTTTTCCTACAAATATATACAGGAAAGATCATTGACAGATGTTATATATATATATATATATATATATATATATATATATATATATATATATATATATATATATATATATATATAGATAGATTTTTTTCACTTTTTTTATTTTGTGTGTATATATTATATATATGTATATATATATATATACGAAACCAGACTCTCATATAACTAAACAAAAATATCCATACAATGAATACTCAACTATATATATATATATATATATATATATATATATATATATACATACCTCTATATATATATACTATATTTATATATATATATATACTAGTATGGGTAGAATTACTTCCCATTTGGCATATGGTGTGTAGGGTTTCCCATGGCATTCCAGTGCCTAATGGTTAGCCTTTCTTTTCTGCGTTTATAACCACACTCATCCTCCAAACAACATCTTAGAGATACCACCTTTCATTCGTATATCATATACACATTTTATGTCCACACTCCACTTCTAGACAACATCTTGCAGATATTTCTATCCTATGTCCCCTATGTGTGGGGGAGAAAGAATTGCCCACATCGTATGTCCTGCGTGTCGTAGAAGGCGACTAAGGGACGGTGGTAGTTAGGTTGGCTGCCCACTACCACTTATCTTTTGCCAGGAATGCTAATGCATGCCTCGGAGAAGGTCGTGATCGCCGTAAGCGGCCTTCTATCTTTCGGCGAAAATGTATGAATCGTATGGGTACATGGAATGTCAGAGGAATAAATGTTGAGGAGAAGAGGAGAGGGTGATGGATGTATTAGAATGGGCAAATTTGACCTGCTTCACTGTGACTGAATCAAAGATGAAAGGAAACGGTGAATGGTAGTGTGGTGTGGTGTGGTGTGGTGTGGTGTGGTGTGGTGTGGTGTGGTGTGGTGTGGTGTGGTGTGGTGTGGTGTGGTGTGGTGTGGTGTGGTGTGGTGTGGTGTGGTGTGAAATGTGTATGTGCTGGTGTGGAAAGGAATGAGAGGGGGGGAGAGAAGGAGTTGCAATTCTGATGAGTGACTTGTGGTACAAACTATGGTAGATTTTGTGTGAGTACTAATGGTTAAATTTAAGTTTGAAAAGGTCAAGGTATATTTGGTTGCGACATATATGGTCCATCTGAGGGTAATGTTGAAGAGAGTGCGATTTTCTGGGATAATCTGAATGATGTTTTGGATGGTGTGAGTAGGAGCTTCAGATTGATTGTGTTGGGTGACCTAAATGGTTGGATAGGTGATCATAAAAGGGATGGTATAACAGTTGGCTTT
>JABUQX010025386.1:12500-17500 GCA_015478945.1 Trachelipus rathkii | reverse complement strand
AAGCTGAACACTTCGCTCAAGCATTTACCTCTAATTCCACCTTAGACAATTCCGGTATTGTTCTTCCTTCTCCATCCCTCCAACTCATTTAATGTCAAACAATGTAATCTCTTCTAAAGATGTAATTTCCGCTGTCACTGAACTTAACACTAATTAATCTCTTGCCATGGCGCTAGACACATCGAAAGCCTTCGATAGAGTCTGGCATAAAGTTTTGATTTCTATACTTTCCTCCTTCGGTATCTATTCTTTCTATAGCAGCAGTTGTAGACGGCCATCGTTCATCCCTTAAATCTGCAAATAGTGGTGTTCAACAGGGTTATGCCCTATCACCAACTCTTTTTCAACTTTTCCTTTTTGATCTTCTCTCTACTGCTTCTTCACCTATCCACTCCTATGCTGACGACTCCAGACTTCATAACTCCATTCAATTTGAAGGATGTCCCACTCAACAGCAAGTGTCGCGCGTTAGTAGGACGATCTTGAAGCAACTAACAGCGTTAGTCGGGCGATCTTGAAGCAACTAACATCTAATCTTTCGCGTTAGTCGGGCGATCTTGAAGCAACTAACATCTAATCTTTCTCGAATTTCTAATTGGGACATTGAGAACATGGTTGTTTTCAAGGCCTCAAAAGCTTAGTTTCTTCATCTTACAACTCTACATAATCTTCCACAAAATTAAAACATCTTTGAAAACACACAACTAAACATTCTTCTGTTCATAATATTCTTGGTGCCTCTTTTTTTTTCGTGATCTTTCTCTTAAGGATCACATTATCTCCCTTTCTAAGCAAACATCTAAGAGGTTGGGTGTTCTGATGCGTCTTCACGATTTATTCACGCCTCCCCAGTTGCTTGACATTTGTAGGGGTAGGGGAGTTGTTTGCGCCTGTATGAGTATGCCCCACCAGGGGCCTACTCACACAGAATTTTGCAGGGGCCGGGGCCCCGGGGCCGGGCCTGATTTTTGACCGGGGCCGGGGCCGGGGCCGGGGCCCACGGGGTTATCTAAAATTAGAAATGTTAGTCAAAAAACACTGAAAGTCTTAAAACTTAGGATGAAAATTAAATATAATTTCCAATTAATTGAATAGAATGAATAGAAAGGAATACATTTAATTGAATTCAATTAAATAAATATTTTCGAAAGAAATTTTTAGAAAATAATTGATTTTCTAGAGAGAATAAAGTGTGTTAAAAAATAAATATATCTATATTTTTATATATTTATGTAAAGTTACCATAAAATAAATATGATGAATAACAATAACATATAGCAACCTTAATATATATATAATAATATATACCTGTATATATATATATAATATATATATATATATATATATATATATATATATATATATATATATATATATATATATATATATATATATATATATATTTAAGAAATTTATTTTTTGTTTGTGATATATTTATTTTAGAGAGGAAGCCCTTGGATTCTTTTTTAGTATTATGCTTTACTGTCACTTCATTTTATTATTAAATGTACACAAATTAAAAACATTGTTAAAGACACTTTTTTTAATGAAATAAATTTTAAAAAGGAAAGCTAATTTTCGTCTCGACACGCGAGACCTCTTCAGGCTAAGGGACTGGATTTCTTCTTGATCTTCATCAGTTCAAGAAGTGTGCTTCAGTTGGTCTGCTATTTTCTTCATTGGTGTTGTTGAAATATTTTGATGTTTTCAGATATTATTCATTTTGTATAAAATCTATCTTAACTTCACCGGGATGCTTATTGTAGTTACTATTATAAATGCAAAAGGATTCCATGATTTTGCGATGGTTCGTGTGATTGATATTTCTGATCATCTTTATATTGTTGATATTGATAGAGTGGCCTGTGTTACGCCTATGACTTGTTAAAGCTGAATTTATGCTGTCCTTGTGCAGGTCATCTGTATGTTGATTTTTTCTTCTTTGCAAATCTATGGTTTCACCTATATATGTTTTATTGCAAGTATTGCAGGGGATGTGATATATACAGCTTTGGGGGAGATTTTCTTTTCGTTTTGGGGTTTGAGAATGTTTTTTAAGGTGATGTTATTTGATGGAATGAGGGTAATATTTTTTGGTAATATTTGTTTTAACGAATATAATGGTAATTGAGGAATTGGTAAAAAGGAGGTGTTGCTATTTTTCGGGGGAAAGGTGATGAAAACCTCAGGATAGTAAAGTGATTTGAAAGTATTGTGGATGTATTTAGTTTCTTGTGCTAGAAGAGAGGGAGAGCATATACGAAAGGCACGGAGAAATAGAGATGACAGAACAGCTAATTTTGTGTTTGGGGGAATGATTAGATAGCCAATGTATATAGTTTGGTGCGAATGTTGGTTTTCTATATATAGTAAATTACAAGTAATTGTTATTCCATGTGATTAAGGTATCGAGGAAGGGGATAGAGTTGTTGGAAGGCATTTCTATCGTATACTGAACTGAAGGATGAATAGAGTTAATATAGTTTAGGACATCATTAGGGTTGGTGTTGTGAGGGAGGGAGACAAAAATGTCATCTACATATCTAATCCATAAACTATTGTTTAATAAAGGGTGGAGTAAAATATGATAAAATTCTGTTAGTTCCATATATATGTTACTGAGTATGGGAGATGGGGATCCCATACTCAGGCCGAAAGTTTGTTTGTAATATTTGCCATTAAAATGAAAGAAGTTATGTTGCAATGAGAGATTGGCCTTCCCGTTTCATATATTAAAACAGCTCATTAATCTCTCATTACAACATAACAACATAACTCATAACAATGACTTGCAATTTACTATATATAGAAAACCAACAATTTTTTCAAACGCCTTACGGCTGTCACATCATTCCCAAGCACAGGCTGCTTTGTTCTGTCATCTCCTATATGCTCCTCTTCGCGTCGCTCAAATCTCAGTTTTTCATCACTTTGGTATAAAGCAAAAAAGTACCTCACTTCCCCGAAAATAGCAACACCTCCTTTTGCCCAGTTTCTCAATACCATTACATTCGTTAAAATATGTGCAAATATTACTCATTCCATCAAAAATAACATCATATAAAAAGCGATTCTCAAACTAAATTTGAAAATCTCCCGCGATACGAGCATGTAGGTGAATATGGGCAGAGAAAAGTAAACATATGCGAGCTGTTTTGCGTGACAACTAAATTCGGCCAGCTGGGTCGCCAGGCGTGGCACGACCTATATCAGCAATATGAGATGATCCGAAAATATCACTGCAAAATCATGGAGATCGCCAGCTCTGTGGCTGGCTTTTTGTAAGCATCCCGGTGAGTTAGACAGGCCCAAAATGGTGGCTCTGAAAGCATCAAGTATTTACAAAACAAAATAACAGACCAACTGTGATGAATCAGAAAATCAGTCCTTGGCTGAAGAGATTCTCGCATAATCGGGCGGTCGGCTTTCACAGGGCGGCTCGGTAAAGGGTTTAACGTGTTGCAATTTATTGACGCATTGGTAATGGAAATGATAAAACACTCAGCTGCGATCCTTCTCTCTAAAGTATATAACAATAATAATATAATAGCGCTTAATATAGTATATATGTAATATATGTATATAATATATATATAGCAATATATATATATATAATAATAATATATATATATATATATAACCATATATATAACTTATAATATCATAATATATAACAATAACCAATAATATATATATATATATGGCATATATATATATATATATAAATAAGTAATTTTGAAAAGAGATTTCGGAAAATATTTGATTTTCTTGAAGATATTTTCTTTAAATAAATAAATACATTAATATTTTAACAATTATATTTATTTCCTTTTCCGAATTCGTTTGATATATCAAATTTCGATATTTTTATGTTAAAAACTCGGAAAAATTTTAATTTGGCCTCAATTTTAATTTGAAATCATAGTAAATACCAAAAAATTGATTATATTTAGGTATGTTTATATATTTTGCATCAATTTATAACAAAGGAGTAATGGAATTAAAAAATATTTTTATTTGTTTGATTTAACCCTCCTATTATTTAGTGGAAATTTACAGTTAACCCCGGTAGAAAACCCCGGTTTTGATTTTGGCCGGGGCGGGGCCGGGGGCCGGGGTCGCTAAAAATGGCCGGGGTTGGCCGGGGCCGGGGCCGGGGCCGGGGCCGGGGCCGGGGCCGGGGCCGGGGCCGGGCCGGGGCCGGGGCCGGGGCCGGGGCCCCGGTCAGTCTGCCCCACACATCTGGTTGGTTCTACTCACACAGCTCTTCTTGAAAAGAAGTTTTGCCAACTTTTACCAACTCTTACCAACTCTTACTTTAACAACTCTTACCAACTCTTACCAACTCCTACCAACTCTTACCTTACCAACTCTTACCAACTCTTCTGCTCTCACTAACTCTCTCTCGAATCTCTTTCTGTCCGTCAAATTGTTGAGTCATTTTCTTTTTACTATCGCTGTTAACACGGACTCTGCTTTACTGAACTTTCCAGTCGCATACCACCTCCAATGAGAAGGGTTCATGCAACACGCCTTTCAACACAGTCTCAACCTTTCTCTGTTCAACTCCCTGACCTGACCCCAGACTTAAAGGCTATGCTCAATCTTACACGTACTCCATTGGTGAAGTCTGTAACACACTTCCTTTATCTACAAGTATTTTCCCAGCTAAATTTGACTTGAACACCTTCAAACGCCTTGGATTAGAACATGTCGGCTTTTGAATGTAATTGGACCTGGCTTGGGAGTTTCGACTAACTTTAATGGAATTTGGAAGACCTCCGACCTTTGCCCACCAGAAGACATAAAAATGAATGAAAACAAAAAGATTTAAGAAGTATTTAAGTTTTTTAAGGCAATTAAAGCAGCCTAGTTTTTTCTCTACCCAGTTAGGAATATAAGAAAAATCAGAGGACAAGTTGATTCAAGACCGCCTAACTATCATTGTTTATTAGAAGATGCATGGGGCACCTTTCAATGTGAAAGGAGAAATAGAAGGT
>JABUQX010025386.1:0-2500 GCA_015478945.1 Trachelipus rathkii | reverse complement strand
CGGTTTCCTTTGATAATGCTCTCCCTCATATATATATATCATATATATATATATATAATATATATGATTATATATAATATAATATATTATATAATATATATATAATATATAAATATATAGTATATATATTGCTTTACTTAGTGCTGTTAAATGCAAACCAGTCAACTTACGGCGAAAGCCGATATAGCAACTGGTGCTTCCCGGGACTTGAAAACCCAACTCTGACAAGCCTTTCACTGAGACCGAAATGAGTACCTTATTAACTAAAATTACCAAGTAAGTTCAAAAGAAAGGTTTCAAGCTTTTCATTTACTTTATTGTAAAAGCAACAAAGATTGATGGTTTTTTACAAATAGTTGTAAATTTTTAATAGTGTTAAATTTTGGTTAATCATGTGAATTTCAACTCTTTTCTTAGATGACTCCTCGAGAATTGATTGGTTGAAGTTGACAGAAACTTCAATCCACTTTAGCATGAAGTTTGCAGTAGCCGGAGTCGAAATTTATTGCTGAAGTGAAATTTACCTTTTTACGAGATCTTTCCATTACTGCGATCCTAATGAAAATCAAAAAAACGTCTGCTTGAGCATTTCACCTTCATGCCCAACAAAAGGTTAGGTACAATTTTAATCTCCTGACTTCTCATTTCACGTAGAGATAAATGATAATACCAATAGTTCAAGTATATCGTCATATCAATCGCCTTTGGAAAATGAAATAAAAAAGCAATAGATGATCATAATGTGTAAAAGCTGGTGTTGAGATGAACATACTTAATTTTTGTATCCCTTCAGACCATCCTTAGCGTCTTGTATGACTTAATTACTCTACACATCATACCCATGATAGGAAAATTAAATAAACCTGAGTTATCAAAGATTATAATAAACTTGAGCGTTGTTCATAAGAAATAAGATCTAGTCTGAAACTAGTTGTCTCAAGGCTATGTTTTAGTTATCAGTTTCCAGTTTATCCACCCAACACAATGTTCCATTCGAAATGGTGAGAAATGGTGTTCCGACAACGATCTGACAAAGACTATAAAGTTATCAGGAGATAGAAGAAGTGACCGCACAGCCAGCTTTAAAGGTAATTTATCGGTAATGGTCTCTAGAGTGTTGGAGGATGTGTTATTTTGTAACAATTTAAACTCTTAGTGTATTCTGTATTGGATATTCAAATTTTAGTTTGAGACGTTTCAGTAGTTCTTTTTAAGAGATTTTGTCATTAATCTATTCTCAAGTCTGTTACCTATTATACCTTTTCACAGATTCATAAACAGCGTGACCAGAAGGTATCAGCTGGTATCTCCTCGAAGTGAGTTATCGGGATGCAACCTGTATCCATTTCTACCTCAGCATTCTATACTGGGGATTATTCTTAGGTTACTGCACCGTCTCGACTTCCTTAATCATAAAAGTACACCGTTCAGCCTATTCAATTGTTCGAATGACTTTTATTTTAAAAGTACTTCGATTAACATGTACTGAAAAAGTTATTTCATGACAGAAAAAACCCGAGCAGCAAGGAAAGCTTCTGACCTCTCCCGTTTCAAAACAGTGGCAATATTCCCTCTCTTTGGACCCCAGTAGTTCAGAAACAAGGAATATCACTCTAGCCGTCTCATTCGGTAAAGAACCTTCTTAATTTTTTTCCAACGAATATGTCATTATTATAATTATTATTATTATTATTATTATTATTATTATTATTATTATTACTATTAATTATTATTATTATTATTATTATTATTATTATTATTATTATTATTATTATTATTATTATTATTTTATTATTTATTATTATGATTATTTATTATGATTATTATTTTTATTTTATTATTATTATTATTTTATTATTATTCATTAATTATTATTATTGATTATTATTATTATTATTATTATTATATTATTATTTTATTATTATTATTATTATTATTATTATTATTATTATTATTATTATTATTATTATTATTATTATTATATTATTTATATCATTATTATTATTATTGTAGTTACGCCCAGTCCATCACAAATCATCAAGAAGGAATTCCAAACTGTCTCCTCAACGATGACCACAGGCAGCGTCTGCGAAAATTGAAGGCAGAATTTCAACAGGTATTAGTAATAATAATAATAATAATAATAATAATAAATAATAATAATAATAAAATAAATAATTAATATAATAATAATAACTAAATAATAATAATTATTAATAATATGAATAATAATATAATAATGATAATGATATGATAGATGATAATGATAATGATTAATGATAATGATAATGATAATGATAATTAATAAATAATAAATATAAGTAATAATAATAGAATAATAATAATAATAATAATAGATGAATAATAATAATAATAATAATAATAATTAATATAATAATAATATAATAATAATAATTAATAATAATAGAAAGTAAAGAGAAGAGAGTCTATATTACATCAATAAATGTTTATAAGTTCATGTAATATTAATATCTCTGCG
>JABUQX010025385.1:10000-59103 GCA_015478945.1 Trachelipus rathkii | reverse complement strand
GGAAAGCGGTTAATAAAGTTTTGCATTTGAAAAGGGCCTCATAAGCAAGACATCTCATGGCTGAATTGATGATTTGATTTTTGTAGGGGAACGCGTTTTGGAGTGAGATTGATGACAATCGGAGCCAATTAGTATTTGTGAAAGGTCTATTATTCCCTCACACGAATAAAGTGTTAAGAGTGTTTTTAAAGTCCAAGATTAATTTCAAAGCTGTATTGTTTATATTATAAAAAATGACAATGCAAAGTAACCGACCTAAACTGCGCAACTACTTTGAAGAGAAGATTAAAATACTTGAATTTATCACAAAAACCACTTGTTAAGACATGAGTGTCAGCCCACAAAATGTTGAAAAAAGACATGTAAAAACTTGTTTTACTGAAGCCTTCAGCCATCTGTGATTTGGACACGATCGCAGAGAGTGGAAGGTATTCGAAACAAAATTACGGTCCAGGAAATTAATTAAAAATTTCAAATCAAAAAGTGATTTTAAATTTTAATGTTTTAAATATAAATAACCACTGCACTACAATTGTAAGGATTTTATATCTTGATAGTTAATTTGAACATAGGGGTAATATATTATAAGTATCCGTTGTCATATTTTTGTAGTAGCGTTGGGCTGGGTGACGTGGACCACTTTAAGTATAACTTCGTCTCCCGACTTTCCCTTAATGCACTTTTTAGATTTTTTTTTATTCTGAAAACCAAGGCCATATAGGTCATAACCACACAAAAAAATAATAATGTAATTCTAATAATAATAGTTTTATTAAAGTTTAAATAAAGCTCATTCAGACTCCCCTTGGAGGGGTGAATCGGACCACCATTAAGGGGTGAATTGGATCATCTACTTAAATTCCTCTTTTACGTATAAATTCAATTTTATATACAGTATTAATTTTTACTTAATATAATAATTATTTATATTAAAATTAGTAATAAGTAATATAAATGTCAATAATGATACATAAAATAAGAATAAAAATGTGGTGGCCTAATTCACCCCTCTCGAGAACAAATTTTGACACTTTTTGGAATTCGTATTTTTCATATAAATTTCATTTTTTATTTTAATTTTTACTTAATATAAGTAACTGTTTATTATATTAAAATTAGCTATACGTAATAAAAATATCAATAATAATACATAAAATAAGAATAACAATGGTGGTCCGATTCACCCCATCATCAATTTTTACGGCGGGGTGAATTGGACCAAGTTAGGCCCTGTGATTTAGCCACTAGTACTTTTTGGAACAAAAATTTACTTTGCCAGTTTAAAGCTAACATACTCAAGTGTATACACTGAAAAAATAATTAAAATCCATTCACAATTTTTCATTTTATAACAAAGTTAAAAAAACTCACATTTTTCAAAAGTGAAATTCTACTGAAGGATATTTTATACCCTATTGTATTATATTTTTTTAAAATATAACTCTCTAGAATTAAAGACAATCTAAATAAAACTTGTAGTACTACCGTGTGGCTATTGAATGAGCAAAAAAAAAAAATTTTTTTTTATTTTTTTTAGAGTGGACCGAATAACCCCCCTAAAAAAGGCGGGCCCGGTCACCCCGCCCGACGCTATATGCCATTATTTCAACTAAAAAACAATAAAAAATTTAGTTTTTTGGCAATAACTTTATAAATATAGTTTTTAGGAAAAAATGTTATTTCAATAAAACATGTTCTAAATTTAATTCTGCATCATTTGGTACCTAATTGATGCTTGTAGCTTATTTTATAAAGCATTTATGATTGTTTTTGTATTTTTAACCCATAAAAATGTCAAAAATATTACATTTTGAGACAAACCCAAGTGGGTCAGATAAAAATAATAACTGACTTTTTTCTTCATAAATGTGTTTTATAAATCAAAAGCCAGGTATTAGGAGGGGACAATTTTTGATTTGTTAAATTTTTTTATTTTCAGGCATATTTTTAAATTATATATAATATATATATTATATATATATATATATATATATATATATATATATATCTATTATCATATTATATATATATATATATATATTATATAATATTACCGTAACACGGAGAGTAATTCGGGTCCATGCTGCGGGCAAATTCGGACCACGGGGGCAATTCGGGTCCAGTGGGGCTCAAAAAGCCTATACGATGTAAAATATATCATTAAAGATGTAAAATAATGTTCTTTTATGTCTAAGGTATTAATTTTTTTTTATTGAACCTTTAATTTAAGTCCATTAATTTTGTGATTTTTTTTCTTTTTCTGCAGCACTATAAAAAATCATGAAATTTTAGGCTATATTGCTAAGAATCATACAGTTCAAAATAATTGTACTACTTTATTGGTACCAAGATATAGTACTTAAAAGTAGTTCATAACCTTAATGCCATCGTTGGAGTCATTCAGGCAAGAGATAAATATGTTTTATCAATAAAATGTAACATGGGTGCAATTCAGTCCAGGTTTTAAAAATTTGCGTGGGCAATTCGCGTCCACATTGAAATCTTCATGTTAAATTAAATTTTTTAATACTCTTTACAAAAAGATCGTCCGAAATATAATGTTTAAAGATAATTTTAATGTTAATTTTACAGCAAGATGGGTAGGTAAAGTTTTTCAACTTAGGCCTAATTAACCTATACAAATTTTTTCAGCAAGATGGTTCCCACTTACGCAAAAGTAACACGGCAGGATACAAAGGGGATACTCTGATGATGATGTTGATAGACCCTTAAGCAGTTTTCGTTCTTGCAGTTTGGTTCTTAGAAACGCCTTAATATGCCTAAAACGCTCCAGTTTGCATTCGTTTTTGTTAAACTTAGCTCAATTTGCGTTCGTTTTTGTCAAACATAGCAAAATCGTAAAAGAAACGCTCACCAAACGCAAAAAAACCGAACCCACCCCCACTCCCACCCATCCAAAAAAAAAAATCTCATCCCAAAAAAAACGCTCACCAACGTAAAGAATTTCCTTAATTCCTGTGTAATATAAAATAAAAAAAAGGAATTTGAAACCTAACAGAATTAATAACATTACAGATCTAGTTTTTGTCAAACAGCGCAAAATCGTAAAAAAACGCTCACCAACGTAAAGAATTTCCTTAATCTGTGTTAATATTAGGAATAACAAAAAGAAATTAAGAATTTTTTCTTACCGTTTGAGTGCAGCATTTTTTTACGAATTTTGCCGTTGACAACAAACAGAAACGCAAACTCAAAACATATTATTAGCTATTCCAAACCCAATTTCTTAAAAATAATTTAAATAACATTAAAATATAAAAAATCACTCTTAATTAAAAAAACACATAAAAAAAAAAAGCTTTGAGCTTGCGTTCATTTTAGTTCAAACATCGCAAAAATCGTTTAAAAAAAACGCTCACCAAACGAAAGAATTTCCTTCATTTCTGTATAAATACAGATAAAAAAAGAATAAGCAACCTTACAGAAATTTAAGGAAATTTCCTTATGTTAGGCGAGCCTTTTTTTAAAGATTTTGCAAGTTTGACACAAACGAACGCAAACTCGAAACATTTTATTACTGTTTTCAGAACCACAATTTCTTAAAAATTACAAAGTAATACCATTGATGTTTAAAAATGAAACTGACTTTTAAAGGTTCTTACTCCCAACGTTTTAACATGGCCTCCTACAACTGAAAATGTTAATTAACATGGACCGAATTGCCCCACACAAATTTTTAAACCTGGGCAATTCGGTCCACGTTACTTATCGGCTTCTAAAATTAATACCTTTCTACATCACATATACCATATCTAATATACTAATATTTACTCCTAAAAGGAAACATTCTAACATATAAAAAAAATTTTCGAAAAAAAAAAAAAAATTCAAGTCTTCCATAAACCCTTAGCATTTTTTGAGTACCCCTGTTTTTGGACCGAATTGCCCCGTTTTACGGAATATATAAATCAATATATATATATATATATATAATATATATTATATATATATATTATATATATATATATATATATATATATATATTATATATATATATATATATATATATGTTAATTTTCAAAAGTGATGAAATTCTACTGAAGGGCATTTTATACGATAATTTATTTATATTTAAAAATATTAAAAACTCTCGACATTTTAAGATCACCTAAATAAGGCTTTTCCTGTACATATCTGAAATTGAGCAAAAAAATTTTTTTTTCATTTTATTCTTAGAGTGAACAAATCACTCCTCTAAAAAAGGTGGGCCGGTCACCCTGCCCAACACTATATAACAATAATATCAATTTATTCTAATCTATTATATTATTATATATATATATATAATATTATATATATATATATATATATATATATTATATATATATATATATATATATATATATATATATATTATATTTAAAAAATATTTCAGATCTCATATATATATACGGGGGTGACCGGGCCCACCATTTTTAGAGGGGTGATTCGGTCCACTCTAAATAAATAAAATAAAATTTTATTGCTCATTTAATAGCCACGCGGTAGTACTACAAGTTTTATTTAGATCATCTTTAATTCTTAGAGATTTATACATTGTAAAAAATAAAATAATATTTTAAAGTCAAAATTATTAATTTGTCAATTTCCACTGCCTTAAAAATCTAGTTTTTTAACTTTGTTATAAAAATGAAAAATTGTGGAATGAGATTTAATTATTTTTCTGTGCTATTAACTTGATGAATGTTACTTTAAAACTTGGACAACGTAAATTTTTAGTTCCAAAAACAGTACTTAGTGGCTAAATCACAGGGCTCTAACTTGGATCCAATTCACCTGCCGTTAAAAATTGGATGTATGGGGTGATTCGGACCACCATTGTTTTTTGTATTTAATGTATTATTGACATTTTTATAATGCCTAATTAATTTAAAGATTATAAATATTTATTATTTATTAAGTAAAAATTAAATTAAAAATGAAATTTTATAAAAATACAAAATTCAAAAAAAAGTATGGTCAAAATTTTTTGCAAGCAGAGAGGGGGAATTCGGACCACCTTATTTTTATTCTTATTTTATTTATCATTATTGATTTTTATTATTAAAATATAAAATTGAATTTATATGTAAAAGAGGAATTTAAACAGATGGTCTGATTCACCCCTCAATGGTGGTCCGGATTCACCCCTCCAAGGTCAGGCTGAATGAGCTTTATTAAACTTTAATAAACCTATTATTATTAGAATTACATTATTATTTTTTGTGTGCTTATTACCTACTATATGGCCTAGAATTTCAGAAAAAAAAAAAAATTCCAAAAAGTACATTAAGGGAAAGTCGGGAGACGAAGTTATACCTAAAGTGGTCCAAGTCACCCTGCCCAACGCTATATGTAAAGAACAAGTTATAACATTTTTAAAGCTTCACAATTTTTACATATAGTTCTAATTAAAAAAAACTTAGTCAGAAATGTTTAATTCATAAAAAAATGAAAAGTAGCCACAAAATACCTAAGGTGCAAATATTTTATGTAAATGTAACCTAAGTCAAAGTTGTTTTTGGTAATTGTTACCCAGAGGGTTGTCACCCCCGATTTTTATGAAAATCACAGGATATACTCTAAAAAAATAATAATGAAGAATAATTTAAAAACGAAAAATCGTCGCTCTTCACTTAGCGAAAAAAATTACAGCCTCTCAAAAATAGTCTGTAACAAAACAGATTTGTTATTAAAAAAAAAAAAAAAAAAAAAATTTTTTTTGAAATCACAGAATACTCTAAAAAATATTAATGAAGATAGTGAAAACGGAAAAAATACGGCAGTCATTTTTAGGAAAAAAAAGTTCACACCCTCTGAAAGTTTAGAAATTTCCCATGACTTTCTTATAATAAAAATTAGTGGGCTTCATGCTCGTTTTAGGGCCATCCTAGTTCAGGTTATGATCAGATTTGTTAATTCTACATAGATTTTCTCTGTGAATACCTAACAAAAACTTTCATAGACCTGACTTAGCAGGCGCCTGAGAATGCAGACCTAACCTGGAATCGATCAATACTGAAAAGTCTTATGGAATTTTTAACAACTTTGAGAATGCTGTAACTTTTTTTCTAAACGAGGAGCGACAATCGTCAATGCGGTTTCTTCATTATTATTTTTTAGAGTACTATCTGTGATTTTCATAAAAAATCGGGGGTGACAACCCTCTGGGTAACAATTACCTGTTTTTTGGAGTATATTTACCTTTTCAAACAAATGCAAAATTTACACTTACAAAATATCATTTATGTTATATATATATGGGTAATTCAAAGGATATCTGAAAAATTTGATATAGGAAAAAATCAATGCGTAATTATCTAGTATTGGTAAGTCCAGTTCACGTACATATGGTATATTAAAATTATAAACATTTCATTAACAAAAAATGGTTTTAAAAAATTTATTTGTAAGTTTTTTTTTACGGATTTTCGTGTATTTTCATATAAATATATTCTTAAAGAAAAATATAAAAAATAACGTTCCGAAATTATTAAAACGCGCTATCTTTCTCGTTTTTTTAGGGGACTATCGCTATCGATTGCTTATGTTTTGATACTTTTATATTCGATTGCATTTAATATTTTCCGCTAATTCGATAATTTTTAAAGATTATCAAAAAATTCGATTGTTATGCCAGATTACGTTTACGTATATTAAAAAAAAAAAAAAAAAAAAAATTTCGCAACGAATTTTGTAATAATAATAATCAGATAAATAAAAGTAATTAAGTAATTTAAAATATTTTTCTTATAACTTTATGCTAAGAAATATATAGTATATATCATATACTATATATATATATATTTTATATATTATATATATTTAATATATATATATATATAATTATATTATATATAATATGGACAAAATTTATTTACTAGTGGAAAATTTTACGAGTACGTTGAAACAAGCTGCGTGAGTCGGTATTAGATCGACTCGTGCCGATTTCGTGAGGCGATTGAGTCACTATATATATTATATTATATATATATATATATATTATATATAATATATATAGTGTGTCACTATACATATATATATATATATATATATATATATATATAACGGCCCATTAGGGGGCTCGAGCCGACGGGGAACAGATGGGGGGACGTTTTCCATACCCCGTTGGGGAGGGGCGAGGAACCCCCGCGACACCCAGATACCAAAAGAGAGGGGGGTTCCGGAGACCCTCCCCGGAGGGGGGGAAATAGTCCTTACCCTTTCGTTCCGCGCAAGCCGAGAGACCACCGACTCCTGCTAATCGCGGGCGTCTACCTTTGGGGTACCCATTAGTTTAAAAAAATTATTTTCTTTAAAAAAAAAACTACATGGGTACCCCAAGGATAGACCGCCCCGATGGCAGGTAATTCGGGGTCTCTCGCCTATCCGGGGAACGAAAGGGCTTAGGACTATTTCCCCCCCATTCCGCGGGAACGAAAGGTAGAGGACTATTTCCCCCTCCGCGGGAGCGTCTCCGGAACCCCCGCTCTTTGGATATTTGGGTGTCGCAGGGCGGTATCCTCCGGCCCCTCCCCTAACGGCGGTATGGAAACTTCCCACCAATCTGTTCCCCGATCGGCTCGAGCCCCCTAATAGGCCGTGATATATAGGCCATATATTATATATATATATATATATATATATATATATATAATATATTTATTAATATATATATATATATAAATTATATATATATAATAATTTATATATAATACACCTGATCGCTGTGGATATATATATATATATATATATATATATATATTATATATATAATATATGATACTAATATATATATATATATATTTATTATAATATATACTATATATTACTATATCAATGTAAAATTAGCATTTTTATTATTATTAATTTTACTTTTTTTTTTATTCTTTATTATGCAGAACACAAATATTGTTTTAAATATTTTTCTATTTCTTGGTTTACTATTTCGTACACTGAATGGATCTATATATCGATTCTCGAAATTAGTGAAAAAAACGTCGATTACAAAAAAACATAATATCGATATCGGAATGTATCGATATTCTGCAAAACGCATTTCAACAGTGCATTCACATTCCGAACACGAAAACGGAAAAAATTGCGATGTTAGATATTCAGAAGCGTTAAATAATATAATATTTTTAGTTGAAAAATATTAACTCAAAATAAACTCAAATGCGTAAAAAAAACTTCAAATAATTTTTTAAAACCATTTTTGTAAATGAAATGTTTATAATTTTAATATACTATGTACGTGAACTGGACTTACCAATACTAGATAATTACCAAAATAATCAAATATCTCATAGGATCACAATTTCTAAACTATTACAGAATAAAGAGTGACTGAAGGGAACTACATAATTACCCTCAACTTCACACACACACAGCATGCAACACCATCTTGCCCTATTGCTTATCAATATCTTAAAGTAAAGGCTAGAGCCTTAAGCCCCTAATACACACATCAAATACTACTAAAAGCAAAACAATTGCCAAAGTAAATGCTAACTGTACACTACAAGTGTTTAATAAAACTATTGTCTACGTTATAACATGCAATTTATAGTAACGGTAAAAATGAATAAAAAAATGGCTGAAAAATGAACACCTTAAGACATATTTTATAAATACTACATAATCCCTAGTGTAGAACCAGCTGCTTACCAGGTTTTGAGTATTTTAGCATTTCTTTGATTAAATATTCCTTTTACAAACATTTTGTACTAATATATTTACCAATTACGAAGGATTTTTATTACTAAAGCAATTTCTAGAATTGCTTTATATTACTATCACCAACCTGGGTTGCCAAATAGTTGTACGTAGGTATTTACTCTGATCGGCTTTCCGAGGCACTGTAACGGGTTAGTGAACTATTATTCCCCCCTCCGGGGAAGGGTTCTCCAGTGAGAATACCCTCACTGATTCTATATGGTTATTGCATTATGGGTGTAACGGTAGGGGTTCATCCGCTCCACTATAACCGTCTAAGGTGTATGGAAACGATCCCCTCACGCTTCCCTGTGTTTCACCGTCGCTCGAGCCCCCTACATGTTGATATATTGCCCTTTCTAGTGTTGATCCACATTCTATCGATGAATCAGAATGATGTTTATAATATATATTATGTCCCTGCTCCAAAAAGAGAGTATAGCCTCAAATACTATATTATATCTATTGTATTTATTTATTTTTTTTCATAATATCCTAAGCAAAAAAATATTTTTTCTCACTAGGATTACCAAAATACTAGTATAGGTTCGAGAACTTTAGGACAGGAAACATGTTAGAAAATATGAATATAGTATAAGAGTTAAGAATTAAGATATAAGATGTAGATCTTTAATCAGAAAAGTGTTTCAAGAGATATCAACCACGAATAAAATGTAATTCTTGCATTACAGGAATGTCTCTATACTTTTCCGTGTTGCAAACCGTAGTAGACTAAATTTGGTAGTTTTTGTAATCTTGATTTATTTCAATGAGTGAATGATTAAGTAAGTGAATCTGTATTTGAGACAAATCAATTTCACACAATAAAATGTGATCTATTACAGTAAACTTATGTAAATTAAATAAAAATAACAAAAATGATTAATATTATTATGATTTAATTTCAGTTTTAATAGAAATTAAGAAGAGAATTATAATTTTTAACACTAATATTATTTATATATTATTTTTTTTATTGAGTTTTTTTTTTTTATTTTGCCCTGGGTGAAATAATTAATAAAAATAATTTTATTTTATTTATTTATATGATTTAAATATAGCAATAAAAATAATAAGGTAATAAAATAAGAAAAATAATTTTCTTGTATTATTATTCAATATAATATATTATCAGAAATTATTAAAATTTATTTCTTCTCTCTCCTCTCCTCTCTCTCTCCTCTCTAAATATGATATATTATATCAGTATATCTATGTATATATATAATATATAATATATATATATATATAATATATATTTAATATATATATGTATTAAATTATTAAGTATACTATATGATTAGTAAGTATATTATAGTATATTATATATAATATATTTCGCTTAAATAGATGAACGACAATCTACGCAAACAAATGCATGTATATACTAACGATTTAGTAAAGAAAAATATATACATATAAGAGTTACTAATAGAACAGAGGGATAGTAAAAAAAGGAGTGAGACACGTGAATAAAATTCCAAACAACTATGTTTCCTTCTCTAGCGAAGTTTTGATTTCCTGTGAGTCTCCAGGAGATTAAAAATGACTTGTCCTAATAGTAACGTAAATTATATTTTAGTATGGCCGTAACAGAGGCCTGATACGCGTATTAATGCCTCCTCACAGTCCAGTACAGCAAAGATTTTTAACAAACTGAATAAATATAGCATATATAAAATTTCAAACTTTAATATTTTAATTTTTCCTTCCCCTTACCATTCGAATTTTTAAGGTGATATATATAAGAATATAATAATATATATATATATATTAATAAGTATATTAAATATATTAATTAATATTATATAATATTATTATAATAATATAGTATATTAATATTATAATTATATTCTTTATAGAAAATTAATATATATACCATCTATATTGATAGACCATTCGTTCTAATATATAGATATAATATAATGTATATATTATTATATATATATATATTATATATATAAAATATATATATATAATATATATATATATATAATTATATATATAAATATTATATATATAATTAATATACTATTAAATATATATATAATATAATATATATATATATACTCGTAATATAAATTATTCAGTGGGGAAACTAATATTTTGAGTTATTAAAATCTTCCTTTTTTCGTGTTTTATTATAAAAAAAAACAAAAAAAATAAATTAAATTATCTCTAAAGAATATATATAGTTTACAATTATATCTAAACTATACTCGCTAAGTCCTTGCGTAAAAGCGAACACGCGTTCAATAATAGATGTTACAATCACATATATTATATTATAATATTAATCGGCGCATATCTAGTTAGGTTTACATCTACTGGTAATGTAGATGTTATAGAGGTGAGTTAGCTATAATATATATGATATAATGTATGATATACCTTACCCCATTATTATAATTATATAGGATTATATTATTGTATCGCATACTAGAATATGCTACTGACTGGTGCTCTAATCTATAGATATAAATAAATGACTTTATTAGATAATTAATTGAGCAATAGACTGCGGGTTGTAGGGTAGCATAAATATTAATCATCGTAGAGTTTTAATGCGTTTGTATTTCCTTATTCAATTGGTACTTTTTGACTTTAACTTGACATCGTAGAGGAGAGCAATCAGTGAATGTGTTAGATGTTCAATATTTCACATAACTTCGCTTATTTGTTTAGTTATAGATAATTATTATATTAGTTGATTCATTTAATTATTGCATTAATTCATATGTATGTAGTCATCATATTAATATAGTTTGACATTAGCTTATTCTATGGATACTAACTTGGCTTCAGAATTATTAGATATAGTTATGACTTATATAAATTTATAGATTATATTGAATATAGTTATTATATAGATAATTATTATTATTATATAACTTGTTTTAGATATTGTATGATTATTTATATAAATTATTATTATTATTTATTATTATTATTATTATTTATTTATTTATTATTATATTATTATATATTAATTATTATTTAATTACTTATTTATTATTATTTATATATATTATACTAATTAGTATTTACATTAATTATATAATTATTATTCGATTATATTATTATTATTATTACATTATTATATATATTATTATATGTATTATTGATAATTATCTAATTATTATTTAAATATATTATTATTATTATTAATTATTGATATTTATTAATATTCATTATTATTATTGATTTTATTGATTACTTATTAATTATTTAATTTAATTATATATTATTATTATTAATTATTATTATTATTATAAATTACTTAAATTTATTCCTTCACTTTATATATTTATTGTATAATAAAAATGATAATAAAATTTGGTATTTCAGCAAATGCTATTATATTATTAAAGATCAAATAATAATACTATACCTGCACACTGATAATTTTTAAAAAATAACTTCTATTTCACTATTTTTTTCATTAAGCTTACTAAGAAAGAAAATATTCATGAAGTAGCCTATTTAAGCCGTCAATTAAACTGTAATATATATGAGTATACTATAAGTATACTTATATATAATATAGTATAATTATTGTATTAAGTATATATATAATCTATATATCGATATATACTAAATAGACACTTCCCGTACCGTTCGCAATATCATTAGAATAGACTCTCGTATGTAACTCTACGCGCTAATCGCGCGCGTATAGACATCACCATTGCATATATGGTGTCACTATGACAACAGTTTTATGCTAAACATTTTCAGATTATTTATATGCAACTCACTGCTCATAGTTATATTCTACTACCAACTACTATATATTAGCTGAATTCCGTAACATTTATACTTATTTGCCTCCTAGCAGCGAAGATACAGTCTTTAGATTCAGAGTTTATCAAATATAATTACTCAAGTCTATATCATTTAGACTGAAGAATATCTAATTCAAATCAAGATATAAAAGCTTAGAAATCAATATAAGAATCGTTTGAGAGTTGTTGCGTGGGGTTGCATAACTGAATTTAAAATATTTAATTCTATTATGCTATGAAGTTAATTCTCTCCATTATATAATTTTCTCTATAATAATGGAATTATAAAATTCAATATTAATATAATATATAATAATATAATATAATAAATATGAATAAATAATAATAGAATAATAACATCATATTACATCAATGATAGATACTAATTCATAGTAATGTACAATACTTTACAAGGGGTGGCATGATTACATCATTTATATATAAGCTAAAGTAAATAATGTGAATGATATTATCAAAACTCTTCCAGTCACCATAACGAAACATTTTAATGTATTATTATAGATATGCAACACAAATTAATTATAAATATGAGAAATAGAGTTAAAGTAAATTAATTGTATAGCATAGAATCTCTATTCAATTACATATCAATATAGATTCATACTAAGATTAGTCAATAGACAATAATAATACACATTAATGAGAATAAATAAGTAAATATCATATTTCAGATATATCAGTATCTCAGAGACTCAAACCTCTCACTAACTAGAATGAAATTAAATTATATAAAATCAAGTCCAGCAAAATAAAATGTCGAAACGTTATCAAAATAAAAATACTATGATATAAATTTCTCTCCGGAGTAAATAGCAAAACTTTGTCTTGGTTTTATGATCAAAACTATAAATAAATTAAATTATAAATTAAGATTCTCCAATAGATTTCATTTCACTCTAAATACCATCAACTAATATAATAAATATTTATAATAGCTCATGAACCTAATATAAAATCTACAACCTAAATACAGATACCTCATATATATAATCTAATAATCATAATTACATATAATAATAATAGATAATTATATAATAATCATAATACAACATTCACATAATACTACTCTAATTAATAATAATAGTAAACAAGATAAATGCTGCATTACCTAATAACATGCAAATATATATAATAATAAATAATATAATAATTCAATCTTGAGAACATAAATGGCTACCACAAATAGATAACAATAGTAAATTATCAATTCAATAAATACTCACTCTATCAATCTTAATAATGTATACATAATACTAACACAGTGGAATAACATAAATAGAAAGATACTCACAGATACCTACGTATCCAAAATGTGCTAATTATTCCTAAAATTTGAAATCACCACTTTCAACTTTATAATAAATTAAGCAAACCAATCAAATCTTTGGATTAACACTATTAGAATATCAACACTAATTATTACAATTATATAAACCAATGACATGCTAAAATAATAATTATTATGAATTTTCTACTGCTCCACAATTCAACTAACACTAAAGATCAAGTAAGTACGCAGATGATTGGATAAAACATTTTATAATTTAAAACTCTCGGAGGAGAGAGAATCATAAGTGTAAAAAAATACAAATAAGCAACTGATTGCTAATTCTATACTTATCTCTGAAAAGAGTGTCTACATAATCCAGCTGCCAGACCTAACCATGTGCTCTAGTTGTATTTTGAGCCTCTGTAATTAATTTAACTAATTGCAATTCAATTTTTCATATATAGCTCCATTAAGACACACTCAAGTAATATTATCACAATGTCCATCTAAATTATCATAAAAAGAAATTTTAGTCGAGCATGCAGAATAAAGTCTATTACATACTACTAGGATGCCCTGTTTACTCTCCCCACTTTCTCAATTCATATTAATATTTATACTATAGTAACAATTAACATAGTACAAATACATTTATAATAGTAATCATAGCATCACATCAGCATCTTAACTCCGAAGAGTAAGTAAAGGCTAAGTGAATCTACCCCATATCTCTCGTATACAGGGACTAATTCACTGATGAGTTTACATATATTATAATCACCTCAACCTAATTACCATCAGATTACTACATCATCAATCACTATATAAATCAAATAAACATATCTCACATATGATCAAATATTAATATATCACCAAATAGAAAAATTCACACTATCATATCAAATATCATATAAAGAAAATCGCAATAATTAAATACATATACACTAATAATCACTAAATCGATCCGACTGTCCAACATGAGATATATTGAATTCCCAACTGAAAAAACAAAACTAATTGGATACAGTTCAATACCAAAGTGATCTAATTGAGAATTAATCCATTTACGTATCTGGGATACTACTAATCTCTCTTATAAAGTAATAATAATATATATTATTAATATATTTATAACTGAGCTCCATTCCCACTTGATCAATAATATAATGTCCTCTTGACTAATTGATGACCACCTGGACTCTCCTCTGAACCTAGTCGGACTCTATAAACAGTAACATTATAATAAGTTTGTAGACACATTTCTTCACTCACTAGACGGATTACCTGGATATATACGGTCTGATACTTGTGTGCTATACATATGATGATATATATATATATCTACATGGAAGGCCCGTTTCTTAGGTAAGAGTGAAGATGACGTAGTGATAATAGAATCACTCAAATAGTACATAGTTATATATATTAAATAATAAATTATAATATATATATAGTATATATATTACATTAATATAATATACTATATAATATTAAATAATAATTATATATTATATATTAATAATAATATATAAATAGTTATATTAATAATATATATATATTATATATATATTAATATATATATTAATATATATATATATAGTATAATTAATATAGGTATATATTAATATAATACTATATATATATATATATATATAATATATACATATAATTATATATAATATATTATATATAATTAATGATAATATATAATTATTTATATAATAATAACGTATATTTAATATATATAATATATAATATATCAATATAATATATATATATTAATTAATATATATGATATATTTAACTATATATTAATTACTTAATTAATATATATATATAATAATATATATAATATATTATATAATTATATATCTAACATATATATTTATAACACAGAGATCTTAAGTTATAAAATTTAGTAATCATATTAATTTCTGTTTCTTATACAAATTTCCAATATTTACATATTTAAAACTAAATTTAATCAGATAAAATATTGCACTTTTTTTTAATTTTAGAGAGAATAATTTAATTATAAGATTGTTTTTTGAAATTCTTTTATGCTATTAAAAGGAAATTTTATACTATTTTATATTATTCAAATCTGAAATTTTTCTCAGAAAAACGAACTCGTATCTAATAAACACATTAAATAAAAATGGAAAGGCAAACTACTCTTGAAAATATAAAGGTAAACTAGTATAATGCTTACATAACATTGGCTAATTATTATACTAATATATATATATTTATATATATCACTATATATATATATGATATATATAGTATATATATATATATAATATAATATATTAATTAAATTTATATATATATATATACATATATATATAGATAATATTAATAATTATATATTAAGTATAATAATAATATTAATATACTATTATAGTATTTAATATATATTAATATATATATTATATTATTATTATATTAATATATAAATATATATATAACTTAATTAAATTATACTAATATAAGTATATAATTTTATAAAATATATACTATAATATATATATATTATAATATATATTAATATCATTAATATATATATATATATATATATATAATATAATATATATTAGTATATCTATATTATATATATCATATATATATATATTAGATATATAATATATAATAATATAATATAATATATAGATAATAACTATATATATATATTAATATATTAATTATATATATTACTATATAATATATATATTAATTATATAATATATATATATATTAATATAATATTTAATTTATATATATAATAATATTAATTAGTATAATATATAATAATATAATATATATAATATATTATATTATAAGTTATAATTAATATATATTAGCATATCTATAGTTATTGGTCAACTGTCTCTATATACATCATTTTTAACTTATCGTAGTACTCTCTCTCTCATATCATCCTATTCTCCTTACTATTATTATATATGATATATTATTTATATATAGATATATATAATATATATATATAATATAATATATAAATATATATAAATATATAATATATAATTATATGAATATATATAATATAGTACTATATTATTAATAACATATATAATATAATATACTTATTAGTATATATATAATATATAATGTATATTATAATATATATATTATAATATTAATAATATTAATTATGTATTTACTCAAGTTTATCTACCTATATAATAATACCTTACTATCATCGAGCTAGAAGTCATCATATTCAATGGATGAGGGGTGGTGAGCTACCATATCAGTTATTCAATGTACTAAACTACACTCAAATCACTAAGGCAGATTAAGCACATGAGACACCTAGGCTTTCAAAGTGAATAGTAAAATGAGTGAATAATAATTCAGTCGACGTAACAGAGCTACGTATAATGATATATTGATAGATTTAACACGATTAGGAATGCCATGCCATTCTTAATAAAAGGACAGAAAACGTTTTCTTAGTGATTTAAAGCTAACTAGCGTTTTCGCCTTTAAGACGTACATGTCATAACTACGATACTGGTTCTCCGACACTGCAAAAACATACGCTTACTAAGATCAAAGGTCGTAGTAAATATGTATGGTGGTCGACCTTCAGATGATTAGTAAGTTTGCCTCGCTAGACTATTACCGCTGTACTATAACCTACTAGAATAGAATGAGAGATAAAGCCACCATACATATTTGCGCCCGTATCAAAGTATATAGATAGTATTAGTCAGTGATAACTGGTAAAAGTGCAGAACATATATAAGGAGTACTTATTATGAGCTGTTTAGTGAGATCTACGACCTAGTACTATCCAAGCTGGTTAAACCTAAGAGCCCACCCAGAATAATATATAGCAGTACTTAGTCCATATCAATAGTTAGTAAATGTAAGTGCCTTTTATCTGTCATTAAGGATAGATTCAAATCATTTGAGAGAATAAGGATAACATCTACGACTAGCCTCTAAATACAGAAACTCTCACCAGTTATCTTTGAGGGACTCAGTGTCACCTAGTCACACCGTTTTGAAATGTGAGGTTTACCTAAGACAATATAAGGTTATTTATTATGTTAATGTATATTAATATATATAGCTGAAGGTTAATTTAAGTATTTATTATTGTATTATAGTATAGGTATCAACAGAGAGTAACGAGAATAACTACTAGTTAGTAAAAAGATTCAAATAGATTGAGATTTACCACATTTTTATATAGAGTAGGGGTTTAAAATAGAAATTGTTTGTAAGATAATATAAGAGTATTATATAGTATATAATATAGAGAATTTCATAGCTTAAGGTGTGAGACACGAACCCTCGCAACACTTTTGTTATAATCTGTTATTTCAGAAGATCATGTCACTAATGAAACTAATATAATTTTCGAGAATTGGATATAAATCGTCACAAAAGATCTCTAATATTTCTTATGATACATATATAGAAGTAAAGAGGAGAGTCATAGTAATTAAAATGAGTTGAGAATGTATGCATCGAGTATACTGAGTCTTATCGAACGGAAAGTAGGTTAGAATGTGCAGGTGAGGGATAGATCATTATATGAAAGTAAGAATATAAATTACAGGAGATTAAGCAAGAAACTGAGGAACACACATAATGTAAAGTAAAAAGATAGTCTACTACTCATCAACACAACAGCTACGATATATTGATAAGTATATTGAAAGAGAAACTAGACATAAATAAATACAAATAGATGGTGAGAATACCTACAAAGAGTAGGGAGCTGAGAGACTAGTAACTATATAGTACGTGTACATATCACCCGGTCAAATATTAGCTTATTGTAATAATTATATTTACAAGTCAACTAACCGCTAATTAACCAAGTCTACTAACCGGTGAAGTTCTGAGTGACTAGGAAACCATTAAAATTAAAGTTTTAGATGACGATAAGTAAATCGACTACATTAACTCATCTGAAGCGTAGTGAAAGCCTATATAACTATAGTCAAGTAAAAGAAGATTGAGAATTATTAGACTTATACAGTAATACTATATAGAATAATATATAATTGAGATTCCAGATGTTTCAAAGATCTTAGAATATAGGTATAGATATTAATACAAGTGATATCATAATAATATATAGTATATAGTATATACTAGGGGGGGACCGAATAATTAAAAGGAACAAATCAGTGAGCTTCCATATTTTCTCAAACAGGTTGGATCCATGTCGTGCTCCAACACTTGAGGAGGCGAAGTATTAAGTATTAGAGAAGAGAATATATAGTTATGAGACGAATGGGCTGAGTACCAGCATATTATATATATATATTATAAATCAATATATATATAATAAGTAGTTAAGATATATATATAATATATATATAATATACTACGTATAAATATATAGTATATATATACATTAATGTGTTTTTAATATAAGTATAATTAAATATATTAATATTATATAGTTAGTAGTAATAGTGAGTATATATATAATAAATATTTATAGTATATATACTTATAGCTTATATTAATAAAAATTTAAATGTACTTAAGTATATATATATATTATATTATAGAGGGTATAGAAGCGTTATGGCAGTGTTTAGTAGTTAGATAATATGGTGTTTGAGTGGTTAAAGGCTTCTGATATGTGAATCAAAAGTATAGTAATAGGCTCTTTCCTATCGGATAACCGTTTATGAAGCGTGTTCTTAAGTGTTATCTGTAAGTTGTACATTTCACACTGGTGGATTTCAATACTGGTGAATTTAGTTTTATTAAGAGATTATTCAAGAGTCGGAGTACCTTGCGGAATTGCTATATATGATAGTCAGTTCCTCCACTCTCCGCGTTACGATCAATATTGTGTATGATGGATGGGGTTATGAACAGAGAATTGATACGTTGGCGACTCGGAGCTGTGTTAATATGGTAGAGTTAGATAGGTGTATGGAGAATAAATGGAGAATACTGATTAGTATGTGCCCTACCTATTATAGACAGGATGATTTGGTTCTGTGTGGCTAGTGTATTTCTCTGAATATGTAATTATTTTTTGCAGAAGATTGGTAGAGATTGAATTTATGCATGAAGTGGATCGCATAAAAAGCGAATGTGGCACATTGAAGTAAGTTAACGCACGCACGTGGATAATGGATGAGATAACAGGTTATAAGTATTCGTGAGTGAACGGAGAAGTGATGGACAAGCACATTCTGCAGGTGATTGTATCAGGTTTATGATTAAATTGTGATTAACCAGTCTAGAACAGAAGCGTGTCTTAGTGTCACTGAAATAGTCTGAGAGTGGAGTGAATATCTGGCCTTCGATGATGAAGGGAATATGGAGATGCAGAGTGGCTAATGATAGTTATATTAGATTCTGTTGATCTCACGCGCATTATCAGTGTCTCGGGCTAAAGATCTAAATCGTTCGATTAAAATTTTTCGCACAAATGGGATTCTACCATTCTTCTTTTGTGGCTTAGAGGTCTTAACACTACTGAATGTTATTGTTTTTTCAGACCCGTGATATGAAGAAATATTAAACAGTCAATCTAAAACAAGGTTTTGAAATATAGATATGTGTTAATATGAGTATGACGATAGTTGAGCACACGTATCGCGTACTGGAATAAGTACACGATATAAACATTTAGGATAATTGGATTTATAATAAGACCTGATTCAAGTAAATTATATTGATTAGCCGATGAGATGTGGCACTAGAGATAGTGTAGCATAATAGCACTAAAGAGAGAATGAACGTATTAGAGTAGTGGTGTGCTGTGGAAGTCAAAGAGATAAGTCTAAGCTAGACTATGAATATAGACTCGCACGCGAAAGTTATGCCATATGCGATGGATCTCGTGCGCGATATGGAGTGCTTTGCTCGTGGAGTCAAAGTAGAATGATTAGTAGGTATGAGTATAGTAAGACAGTGATTGCTCATACAGTCAGGAAGATATTGAGATAGTTGTTGGAAAAAATGAAGAGAAGCCGGATCTTGAGGTGACCAGTATTGATGAAAGTGTTGGGTAGGTCAGAGCAGTCAGGTGAGAGTTAGTACTGTAAAGGAGAGATATCAATGTGAGTTATGTGGGCAGTGCTGGAATAAAGGTGTGCTATTGAGTGAGAATGCAATGGTCGGGTATTTTGTGTTTGAGTCATATAGGCGGTGAGGCACTTTGGTGTATTTGGTCCACAAACCGATCGGTAGAGGACCCTGTACAATTGAGAGAGATAACTCTTATACCGTGATAGTGAGAATGTGTCCGTGCGGTCCTTATTGATGCTCTATATGCTGGGTGGAATTAGTATCTCGAGATCTGATGTACGAGAGACCGTGTTCAAGCAAGTGGCGTCGAAATCATGGTATACAAGTCATAATAGCAGAGTGGGGTGCTCTAGGTAAGGCAATGAGTGGACGGTGGACAATACTATGGATATATACTGAGCAACAGATCTCATTGGTCATGTTACTCGGATTTCTTGCAGGTATATACTGCCTAATGTATCTATATATTTTTTGCGTGCTTATATGTTCCGATGGCTGTGAGCGCACCTTACTTTCTATAACACCCAGAGGTGCGGGCTATAGATGCGATCGTGAATCAAAGAGAGAGAATAAGAAAATTAAATTTTGTTATAATAAAAACAAAGAAAGAGATATGTGATTGGTACTTATCACATATTATCCATAGTAACTTCATCTACTATGCTAGTAAACTATTTAATACCCTGCATTAGATAGCATCATACTTGAGCTGAAGGGAGTTAAATAACCAGAGTTTTCTATACAATTATTAGTTATCTCATACAAGACATAAAGTAAAATATGAATCATAAAGACCATTACATGTCATTTAATACGCTCAACAGTTAATATATAATAATGGTCTGAGATTCAATATTCTCACTCCTCATGCAATATAAGCACTCTGCTTATCAATCACAATTAATTGATTTATTTAATAATGAACCAATGAAGCAATTTCTAAATTTTATTGCTTATTTCTGTAATTATATAATTTTATATTATAACAAGATTGTGCTGATGTGATAATAGTGTCGTGTTTTATATGAATTTTTCTCGTTAATACTAAACCAAAACTTATAAAATGTGCAGTAATTCGCTATTATAACACAGTACCAACTACACACTTCTATAAACGATTAGCTTATCTAGACATATCTGTAATACATAAATTAAGAGTACAAACAAAAAATATATTTTCAGTATTTTAGGTGAAATATTTTAATTAAAGATACTAGTTGATTAGGAAAGGCAGTGACTAGGATCATATAAACATTAATATCAGTAGTAACCAAGGGAGAAGAGTGACAGAGTTGCCTCATTACGCTCATAAGAAGACACACTCGTGGGTATCCAGATCATGAATAATCGGTACATTCTAAAAAGTACAATTAGATTAAGAGAAAAATTTACAGTGAACTCTCAGACCAACCTCTAAAAAGAGATAGCCTGGTCCCTCGTTCCCTATTTATTAATATTAATTTATTTTATAAATTTTGAAAAGAGAAAGTGAAGGAAAACTTTCTGAAAATTATAGAAACATCAATTTGTTTATTGATATTATGAATAGTATTTCATTATATCTGAAATATTATTATTATCTTATTTATCTATTTGTTTCATCAAATTAATATTAGAAATAAGGTTTTAAAAAAAATACGTTTTGAAAAATAAACTATTTAAAAAAAATCATCGGATTAATAAAATGGTTTTAATTTTTTGTTAGTAAATTATTATTTATTTATATTAATTATATTGATTATTAATTAATTTTAAATATTATATATATTTTATATTTAATGTAAATATGAATTATATATTGGATATGTATAATTAATAATATTATTATTATTATTATTATTTATTTAATTATTTATATATTTAATTTATTTAGTTATTATATTGATAGTTTATTGTATTTTTTCAATGTTATAAAAATTTCTAAGTTAATATGCGGGAATATCCGAGGTAATATATAGAATCATTGTTATATAATCGATTATTCATAATTGGTAAATATATAAATGTAGTAGGAAATAATAGAGCTATAGTGACGGAGAAGAGAAAGGAGTGTATAAAGAGTAAAGGAAATAAGTGTGGGATCAAATCTTAGGAGTTAAGAGTAATAAGATTATATTAGAGATGTAACAAAGGTAATAAATAAAATTGAGATCAATAATAAATGTAATATAAAGAAGTCAGGCTATACACAAAAGTTATAAATAATACAGTTTGAATGATAAAGTACAAATAGTGAAACACTGAACAAATCTATGGAGAGAGATAGCAAATTAGAATGAAAAGCAATTGATTAAGCAAGTGCAAGTGAAGGAGATAAGTAATATATAGAATAGTATGTTTTACGATTTTAGAAAGTCACTAGAATGCGTTTTGGTAGAAATAATACATTTTGAGGATGGGGATATGAAGAGAGTTTTAGGCAAGATACAGAAGCTAAGTAATAAATTGATACATATATGAAAAATAGTAGAAATAAAGAAATCATGGTTGAAATACTTTATAAAAGCTAATATAGATGAAGTTTCAACAAAGAAAGATGATGTTAGGCATAATTTAAAATAATTGAGAGAGTAAAAGAGAATCTAAAAATTATAGCAATACTCGTACGAAGGAATAGAAGAGAGTAAAATATAACTTGTTATTAGGAAGAAAGATTGGAGAGTGGAGGGAGTATCTAAAAATAAGGATATACACTACTCTATATGATTAAAGGAGATAAGAAATAAAGAAATTGAGAATATAAATAAATATAAATGAATACTGCGATTTTAGAAAAAATATATTGAAAATCAATCAAATGGAGAATAGTAGCTCCTTGCTAACTGCTATAAAAAATGTAGAATGAAGAGAAGTGTGTAGATAAAGAATACATACTATAATAATTACAGAAAGCTGACAATAAATTACAAGCAAGTATAGTTCAAGAATAAATACGAAGTGATAGTAATATTATGATATGAAGTGTCTTCCACTTGTAGAGTCTATAAGAAGAGAATAGAGGTAAATTTTGGTACGGAATTTGTATCTTCTTGACGTGAACTAATCGGAGTTAACTACCAGTAAAGAATATGAAGCACTATGTAATTCATGAAGATATAGTGAAAGACGGTCACGTGGTGTGAGCACTCAAAGTGTTAGTATCTTAGGGGCCAAGACTTACGAATGATTAGATATTTGGATCTGGAAGTTATATTATGTAAGTAATAAAGATTAATATGGACGAGAGGTCAGTTACCACGAGTGGAGTGAGGAGATATTGAAGAATATGAAAGCATTAATTATACCCTTTCAGCTGATATAGCGATAACAAGTAAAAGGGTCTAATGTATAAGGGTAGTAGGTTGATAAATTAAGGGTAACATGTTAATTAGAATTACATTGGGAATATTAGTTTATTGTGAGGCGTTGTAGGAGAAGAATATAATAATATTTTGGACAAAAGTGCTCAAGTGATTGTGAGAAAGGGAGGTAGTACTATGCATTGTGTGAGTGTAAAGAGCAAGGTGCATTTATAGAGTTGAGGATAAGAGAAATAGTGTGGATCAAATCTTAACTAATATGAATACAAAAGATGGAGAAGATAGATAGTGAGAAAAATATAAAGTTGTATTTAGTTATATGGATTTAGCAGAACAGCTCGATAATATATACGGTTAATAGGAAGATTCTATGCAGGTGTGTAGAGTGATATAAAGAGTGAATATAAGTTTTATAAGAATGGACAAAAAATTCGTAAGTGGACGAAGTAAAGGGCGTAGTATGCTGAAGATAACAATATGGTGTCAGTGAATGTTTATATTATATATATAGCGGAGTTGAGGCAGAGATGTGTTATTTCTTGTGGTTATTCAATTTGTATATGGCCTAGTGAGGGCTTATGAAAAATTAGAATGGGATGGCAGGAATGGTGTTAGTCTCCGATCGTTTAGAATTTTCCGATTTTTATTTCGTGGTGAAGCTTTATTTATATTGCGGATAATTTGGTTTTGTTGTGAATCTGAAAGAGTTTGAGAGAGATTTGGTAGAGAGTTGGCAGGGTGTGTTAAAGGAGGTTTTTGAAAGTAAATTTAGATATATAGGTTTACAAATTAATGGTGTGAGTACAGTCTTGTTAAGTATTTCATTTAACTTGATCGTGAGCAGCTGTGGAACAAGTTCTGGTTTAAATATAGTAAGGATATATATTTGGATGAAAGAGATAAGAAATCAATAATATACGTATGAAATTTATGAATGGCAGGTAAGGTGCTTAGATCAGAATAAATGTTGGTGATGTAAAGGGACTAAGTCTGAATAGTTAGGTGGTTCTTACATGGGTATTTTGTTACCTTTGTATTTGTATAGTTTGTTGATTCTTCGTGATCCATTGTGAAAATAAATCAAAATTCAATGTGTTTTGAGATGGACGTATTTGGAGATGGTATAAGGAGTTACGAGATATAAAAAATAATTGATTAAATTGAATAAATGTATTAGAGAGAGTTGTGTGTGTGAAGAAAGAGGTTAAGATGAGGAAGAGATAAATGAATATTACGCAATTGAGATGTTTAGGAGCACATTTGGAGGATGTGATGCGTCGGTTGTAACGTCGAGATGAATATGATGAGTGTTTTGGAATCGACCGGAGACCGAAGAAAAAATGGAATTTGAGTTTCTGTTAAAAGGGAATGTCTGGAGGAGAGAACAGTAAAGTTTTTAATTATTGAAAGAAGAAAGGTGCATAAGTAAATAGTGAATGACAGGGTTTGTGAGAGAGGAGGTAGTATTGAGTTTTCTCCACTCTTGAGTTCAATGAAATCGACCACTGAACGATCAATGCAATACTATGTGAAGGTCGTCATGGATTCACCGAAAGCCTCATATGGAGTGGATTTTCTGATACTGCGACGATAGTTCTCACTAGAAAGGTAATAGGGGAGATGGTTACGATAAGAGCGAGACTTATTTATTATCAATTGTCATATTTCTTGTCCGTAAATCTGGAATCTTTATTAATGAAAGATTATATAGTTAATATTAATTTATTTAAGTTAAAGCATATTATATGAATTAAATATAATTAGACTACATATATTAAGTATGATAGTATAATATTATATATAAATAATAATAATAATAGAAATAACTATATAGGTAATTATAATAAATTATATAAATTAGTAAATATTAAATATAATAGATATTAATATATTAAATAATATAATATTAAATCGGGCTAATGCAGTGCAGGAGGGGACTTGCCCCCACTAAAATCTATTTAGTCGAAAAATAAACATAAACTAGTAACCTTATATATTGCACAGACTACCGTTTTATAAATAAGTTATATTTAGTAGAAAAACTGAATAAAAGGATACATCAATACTGGAGTACGTATGAATGAGTATTAAAATTGAATAGGATGTAAACATACTTTTTTTTAGATTTAGAATATGTTTTTCGTTTATCATATTGGCTTGATAGTCAACTTAGATCTGTGGATATTTTATAACAGCTACCTATCAGAGAATCTATTCTTCAGCTGGATACTTATTTAAGTATAATGTCGATAGCATTAGTGGTCCGCTAGGATAATGAATAGCATGCTTAAATTATGATATATGAAATTTAACATAACAAAATATAACATAACATAATAAATAATTACTAAAATAACATTATATCTAGTAAATTACACTGTAATAATCTACAATAAATATAAAAAATATAAAAAACCCTAAATGAAATATATAGTATATAATAACAAGAAAAATATAAGAGTATTAATTAATAAATAAATATGTAAAGTGAGTAGGTTAAAAAGAAGACGTGGATTGATAAAAGAGCAAATGATGAACGACTTAAATGAAATGATTGCTAGAATTTATATTAGCAAGGAGAGAAAAAATAAAACTACTAGAAAGGTGATATCGCATAGTGAGAAAACAAGAAAGGTAAAATTAAACATTTGGACGAGAGAGATGAATTTTGTGGGACATTACAAGAATAGGAAAGTCTCTTACTGAGATGAAGCTCAGAAAGTGTTAGAGATAAGAAAAGGGGAATCTGCATTAAAATAATGAGTAGATGTGCTATCATTTGTAACTGATGAAATGGTTGTGAAAGTAGTTTGGAACAGAACATTCGAAATCTGCACAATTATTAACCAATATAACATGGACGCATACTAAATAATGAAAAGTGAGTGATAGAGGAGAATTGTTAGGTTGGGTTTGCATTGGCAACGAAGAAATAGGTATTTTGAGGATGAGTTATAGTAAGAGACGGAGAATATATAACAGGTAGAATGCCTACCTTTTAGAATAGTAAATCCGCAGGTATTTATAATAATAATCTTCCTCTACCTTCATCAAGTAAATAGGCGAGATTGGTGATTGATTGGACTTTGAGCTGGTGTAATATATGCGTTTTATAGAGGGTATCAGTTCCAAGGTTGGAAGAGAGTGGTGAATCAGTACCATCATTATATAATCGGGTAAGAGAAAAAGGGAACTGTAAGAAAAATTGTAGGAAATAATTAAGTTTATTTGAGCTGTAGTATGAGAAGTGTATACTGCTGGTATATTGATGCGAAATAGAAGTAGTGCGAAGTGAAGAACGGACATGAATTGATGTGAACAAGGTGATTTGGAGTGTATAAGAAAGGAAGTGTAGGATCAAGATCTATTACATTAGAATCAAATGATTGAGAAATTGAGAGAAGAAAAATAAAATTGTAATTTTAGGTCTTTATGGATTTGACAGGCGTATGATAAATGAGTAAATAAGGGACGGTTTATGCATGGTGTTAGTGATATATCCGTGTTGGTGGTAGGTCTTCTGACATGGGAATCACAGATATGCTATGACGATAGTGAATGCGGTGTAAGAAGAAATAGTGTCAATGGTGATTGGTTAGGATTAATAGCGGGTGGACAGTGGTTCTGTTATGGATTTAAGGATGTTATATGCAATATTGTGTTATAATTGGATGAGTTAGAAAGGAGTTCGAGGTGAGATGGCATGAAAGGGTTAGAATGTGGACGAATGAAGCATGATGAGGGTGACACTAACTGAGTATTATGGGGAAATATTTGTCATGTGTGGTCAATGCTGAAGAGAGTTTTGAGAGTCATGGATCGAGAGAATGTGCAGGGTGTTGTAAACGAGCTTGAAAATAAACGGATAAGAGTAAGGGTTGGTGTGAGTGAGGACTAGTCCTGGTTTAGAATGTTATTTAGATGGTAGCAGACTTATGAGTGAACAAGTGTCGATTTTAAATATAATTGGTATGAGAGTCACGAAGCTGATGGTAATAAAGAAGTAGACGAGAGCCAGATGCAAAGAAGTCGTATATGTTAGGGAAAAAATTGAGATTGATGCAATGAAAAAGTGGCTATGAGATTACAATAATTAAAGATATACGTGTTTGGTCAGTGTAAAGGGGACAAAGAAGTATCTTGAGAGGGACTAGGGTACATATACAGTTTGAGATATGCTTGTACTATGTTTTTATTTAGTAAGAGAGTGAGATAGTAGACTATGAGTCTGGCAATTAGAAATAGGAATAAGGATAATTAAAGAAAGATACATAAAATGTACAATAGATGTTACAGTGAACGGAAAACTATAGAGTGAGTAGCTCTGCAGGAAATAGAGAAGAACGTTGAGATAGACATTGAAGGAGAAGTGAACTAGGCATATTAAGAGTTGGGTGTGTGAAAGAGAAAGAGGATATGAATGGGAAGAATAAAATGAAATATGATTTGATGACTAATGGTTTCTGATGGTCAATGAGAAGAGTGAGATGAAGTCGGAATTGTATAAAGATGGTAACAGATGTATAGAGGGTGATAAGATAGATTAGCAGAACAGCGAATCACTAGAGAGAGAGAAGGAGGACCCAGAGAAATAACTGAGTGAATTGAGTGAAGGTCAGTAATACACGATATGATTATAGCAGAGCTGAGAAATGTAGTTTTAGTAAGAGTAAGCGGAGTAAAGAAGGTGTGAATAAGCATGAGTGACACTGCGAGGGAAGTTTAGGTGAGAGAGAGGGAGTGTCAATGATTTGTGGACCAGCACTATGAGGGCCAAAGACACAGATGAACACTTACGTAGAATGACATTTGAATCCATGAGGGTAGAGGGGTTATAAGTGTAGCGCTGTCAGGACAATGATGACTACTGACAGGGGACGATTTTGCACGGACTGCGCATGAGGAGTGCAGTTCTCACTGAGATTAATGTACGAAAGGAGGTCGTAAGGCTAGGGCTTTCTTTTCGACACTTATATTTCAATAGTTCTATGCCATGTTGGAAGTTCTCATTCTCTTTCCAAGTAGACGGACAGTCACGGAACCTACTGAGGATTTTACTCCCATTTGCATTAGTGAAAGATAAAGATGAGGATAAAGAAGCTGAAAAGAAGGAAAAAATAATATTATAGAATATTATATTAAATATAAATAAGATAAAGAATAGGACAAAAAATAGATTAGGAATAAATAATACAGTAATATACAATAAAAAATTGCTTATATATAGTAATTATATAATTAGAGAGAATATATATAAGATATATATATTAATATATACTTATTATATTATATATATATATATAATATATATATTATATATATATTAATTTGAAGTTTCAGCCCAGGTATCTCTAATGAAACTTCTAAAACCAAATTCAGATGAATTATATAATAAAAGCTTCTCAAAACCATCAACTAGTAGATACTCCACATGCAGTAATAGTAGCAATATTACTACTACTATTACTGCGTGTGTGTAGTATCTACTAGTAGATACTACACACGCAGTAATAGTAGTAGTAATAATATTACTACTATCCAAAAAATGAAGAAAAAAAAGCGAACACAAAAATATTTATTTTTTTATAAACATTTTATGTACAAGTGATTTTTAAAATCGCAGGAAAAGGAATAGAGATTTTTATTCACATAGGGGAGTGTTTCTTATACACTTGGGACATTATCCCACCTTTATGGGACACGTTGTCTCCCACTACTGGGACATTTCCCCCTCCTCCTGGTTACGTGTGCTCAAATACTCCTGGTACACATGTTCCAATACAGGGACTTTATATCCCTTTACGGTACAAATGTTCCAATAGTGCGATTGTTTCACTCCTACTGGCAACACGTGTCCCACACGTTCCAAATACCAGTATGTCACTCCAATTGGTAAACGTGTCCTACACTTTCCTCATACCGGGATATTTTGGCCCTCCAAAGGGGTACACACGTTCCAATACTAGGGCATTATGCTCCTCTAATGGTACACGCTGTGTCCCACTAATGGGACTTGTCCCATTCCTTCCTTTCCCAGCGATTTTAATGTATACTACAAAATTATCTAGTATTAAAGCATAAAAAAATCATAAATAATTAGGATACAGTTTTTTTTATTGATTTTTATATAAAAATTAAAAATGTTAAAATATATATATATATATATATATATATATATATATATATATATATATATATATTATATTTATATATATTAAAATATATATATATATATATATATATTATATATATATATATATGACTTAGAGAGATCCTTATGACTAATAGCATATATAAACAAACAATTTGTTTACAATGAATCACAGCTGGTACAAAAATAAATGTTCTATTTTTATTATTAATTAAAAAAAATTAAAAAAATTTACAGACCAATGTACTTTTCATATTTCCCGCGCAAAAAAAAATTTCCCGCCAAAATTAAAAAGTCGTTAAAAAATGTTAATAAAAAATTCAAAATTTGGCGGGTTTTTCTTTCCTTTTTGGAAATAAAATAAAAAAAAGCATAGAAGTTTTTTTTATATATAAAAAAAAAGTTCACTAAAACTCACTAAATTACTCATTAATTTCAATGATTATCATCTTTCTTGGAGGGATTGATTGTAGTTGTGGTCGTGGTGGTAGTAGTGGTTGTGGTAGCCGTGTCACTGGCTGTTGTGGTTATTGGTTCTGCTGTTGTTACAGTTTCAGTAGAGTTTCTTCTTTCTCTCAACTTCATACTCTTATCAGCTAAATGTTGCCACTTCTTACGGTTTTCTTGGACCCCTTCCAACATCGGCTTCAGGTCAGGGCTTAGTTTTGCAAAAGCCTGCAAAAAGAAAGAGAATTTAATGAACGGTATACAAGTTATTTTTATGGAACAATAACTTAAAAATTAAGTTTCTCAGGAAAAGCATTGGAAGTTTTAAACTGTAATCGTAAGTCGCGATGACACTCAAGCAGTTAAAAGTACACATCATAATCAATTTCTCCGTGGTAATTCTACTAAAGATCCATTCTTAAGTTATGCCACTGCTGCAGCAAATGATCGATATTAAAAATTTGCTTGGCTTAAGTTCTAAACCTTTCGCTTTAACTTCTCAACCAAGGTGTAAAAAAAATAGATTTTCACTTTTGTTCCGATTGAATCATGTATACAAAAACAAACCCTGTTACTAGTAATGAAACTTGACCATACCTACTAAAATACACCAATTTTGTAGTTTGAATATATTAAATTATTAACGTACTTGAAATAGCCTTTCAAAATTTTTTTTTTAAATAAAATAAATACCTAGACATAGGAAAAGGATGAACCTTCTCGTCAGATAAGCCAAATAAATGGCCGAAGGGTGTTTGATAAGGCTGAAGTATACAGCTAAAGGCTAATGAGCAACATACAGTATTGACAATAGTCTACATACAAGTTCGTCATAAAACTAAACAGTACATTAAAGATTTTTTTGTCAAATTACACCATAGGCAACCTGAACATACTAACCTCGTAAATCGGTACGCAGATGGAGTCAATAAACTTCACTTGCATAAGAGGTAATTCTTCCTTTTTGTCCCTATTCATCATATCTATAGGTGTAATGTGAAGCTTTTCTTTCTCAATATCGCCTTGTTCAAAGAATTCGCTGGCTACTAATTCAGCTACTTTTTTCTGAACGTTCCATGGCTTTGTAATGGCGGCTATGTCACAAATTGTCATCATCATTCCCCGCAAGATAGATCGGTCCTCACGTTCCTCCCAATTGTAATTTTTGTTGGCAATCTTTTCTAAGAAAGTACGGCGATTCCTAAAAAGAATAGGAAAGTGTTTAAAATCTATAAAAAAAAAAAAAAAAAAAAATCAATATTCTTTAGAAAAAAAAACAACAAAAAAAAACAAGGAAGCCATATTTACTTGAAATAAATAGCGAGATCAGTAGCAAGAATTGCACTTTCAAGAACGTTGATGATTCTTGAAAATTCTTCCGACGTAACTTGACTTAAAATTTGATTACCATTTGAATTAAGAATCATAATACATTGATCAAAATGATGATGTTCCATAGTGGATGTTGAATACAACTTTGCGAGAGGTGATGAAGCTCTGTTAAAAAAAATAAATAAAAAAAAATAAAGTCAAAACATTTAAAAAGTAACTAAAGCTAAAAAAAAAGCCAAAAATGTTGTAAAGTTGAAAAGTAGTTAAAAACGTCTAAATGTAGTTATGACAATAGAAAAAATGAGGATAATGACTGTAATACTATTACTACTACTACTACTACTACTAAATAATAATAATCTTACTTTATTTGGAATGAGTTATTTGTTCCCCTGTGGTCCAAATCGTGACAAAGACAAGCTATAATTAACGACAAACATTCAACCTCACCCAAAACCTTCCACCATTGTGTTTTCTGAAAATCGTTAATAATAATAATAATAATAATAATAATAATAATAATAATAATAATAATAATAATAATAATAATAATAATAATAATAATAATAATAATGTCAAATTATTTCACTAAAATCATGCAATGATATCGACAAAAAATTAAAATTTTAACTTCATTTTCTCATTTTCAAATGTTCCAACAAAGACAAAAATAGAAAATCTTTCATCAAAATTTGAGTAAAAAAAAAATCATATCCACTCCTCAGAAAGGGTGTCGTTACGTCCAAACACGTCGTTAAGTCTAAATAACTCGAAAGAAGGAGGTTTACAGCTTTCCTGGTGGTTCAAAGTGTAAGTTGCTGAGTTATCCATTCAAAATCGCTTCCTCGAATTTTTTTCTTTTTAATGTTAGAAAGAAAACAATTCCCATCAAGATCTTTTCTTAAAGACTTAAAACATAGTCGATTATTATGTTCGTAGCAATACTTCAACTCCGAATATAAATCATTGCTCTATGTTAATAGAGGAATAATTTAACAATATTTATAATAAGTTTCCATAAATTAATTTTATTACTGCCTGAAGATGCCTCGAGTTCGGAGGTGAAATATTACAACGAACTTAAAAGTCTTTGGTAATGGTTTAATTAAGTCCTACAGAAAAGCATCTTAAAGGGAAAAAAATAATCCGAGAAAGCAGCTCCAAGGACAAATCCACAACTCTTATACTTTGAACCAGGAAGGCTGTAAGCTTCCTACTTGAGTTGTTAGGACTTACGGACACCCTTTTTAAGGAGTGCGTATGATATTTTTTGCTGAAAGATTGAGGAAAGATTTCTATTTTGGCCTTTCTTTTTTATAAATATTTTAGAAGAAAAATAGTAGTTACTTAATATGTAGAAGAAATATTTTTTGGCTATATATCATTACTGGAATGGTGGAATGAAGAGGTGATTAGAAAGTCGCGTTAAAGGAAAAAGAAGCCCGTTGGTTGAATGTACTAAACAAAATGATGAAGGTTTCCAAAAGAAAAGATTGCTTTGAAATGTATATTAAGGAGGAAATAAAGGAAATATAAAAGTTTTTATTCTTTTCAAGGAAAACAAGAGGTTAAATTGAACAGTGTTGGAAGGAGGATGAATGACGGGACATACAAGGGATAGGGGAAGCTTTTCTGGAAGGAAAGCGCGAAAGGTTAAGAATGGAGAATAAGGGGAATCTGTCTGTAGAATAATGAATAGGGATAGTGTTTTTCTGTAACTGATGAAATGGATGTTGAGGGAGTGTGTGGAAAGAACACTCGAAAATCTGCACAATATTTAAGCAGTTAATGATGAGCTATGTTAGGAATGTAGTGTGGTTTTAGATGTGTACAAGGAAGGAATAGGTATTTGTACGGGGATGAGAAGTTAAGACGGTGAGGAGGGAATGAGGTAGAGTGAGAAAGTTGAAAAGAAGTGGTAATTAAATCTGCAGGTTTATAGATGAACATTACTGGTGAGAATGATCCAAGAGCGGGAGGCGAGATGGTGATTGATTGGATTTGGAAGTTGTGTTAATAAAGCGTTTATGGAGGTATAGTTCCAAGGGATTGAGGAGGAGAAGGCGGGGTAATAGTACCCTTTGTATAAAGGTTTAAGGGAAGAAAAGGGGAAACTGTAGAATAATAGGGGAATAAGTTAAGTTTATTGAGTGTTGTAGGGAAGGTATATGCTGCATTTTGGTCGAAAGATGTGCGTCGAGTGACTGAAAGGACTGATTGGTGAAGAATCAAAAGTGAAAATTTTGCGTTTAGAGTGGTAGAGATGTGTGGATCAAATCTTACATTAAAACAAAATGAATGAGAAAAATGAGGGAGAAGAAGAATTAAATATATTTAGGTTTTATGGATCTTGCAACAGGGCGTATGATAGAGTTAATAGGGAAGCTTATGGGCAGGTATTAGTGATATATTGGTGTTGGGTGGTAGGCTTCTTGAATGGAATCAAAAAAGTTATGTTTGACGCAATATTGAAGCGTGTGTAAGAATAAATGGTGGTGAAAGTGATTTTGGTTTAGGATTAATAGGGAGTGAGACAGGGTTGTTGTATGTTTCTCCTTGGTTATTCAAATTTATATGGATGGGGTTATTATGAAAGAATTCAAGTCGGGGATGGCAGGAAATGGTGGTCTAGAATGATGGAGAATGGGATTGAGTTGGAGGGAGGGTGCCCTTATTATATGCGGATGATTGGTTACTGTTGTTGGGCGACGGAATCTGAAGCAGAGTTTGGAGAGTTGGTAGAGAGATGGCAGCAGGGTTCATGTAAAAGGAAGGGGTTTGAAAGTAAACGTGGATTAAGGTTATGGTTATGGTTGTGAATGAGGACATTCCTCAGTGTGTAGTTATATATGTTAGATGGTTGAGCAGCTGGAGCAAAGTGTCTGAGTTTTAAATATTTAGGGTATGTGTTGGGTGAGAAGGGAACAAAGATTGCACAGGATGTGTAGTAGGAAAAGTCGTGAATGGCAGAAAGGGTGCTGGTTGCAATTAAATCGTTGGTGGAATGTAAAGGGACTACAAGTTTCTTTGAGTTGGCGCTAGGGTTACCTTACATGAGGTATGTTGTTACCCTTGTATTATTGTATGGTAGTAGAGACTATGGTCTGCGAATAAGAAGTTATAGATCTTGGGTATAATCTGTTCTGATGGCGACAATCTAATAGGAGCATGCTAGGTTTGAAAAGAAATTAATAAAATGAGGAATGAACTTATTAGAGAGTTGTGTGGTGTGAAGAAAATGGGTAAATGAGTGAAAGTAAATGGAAAGTATGTTGAGATGGGTTTCGGTCATTGTCAGGGAAAGGCAGTGAATGATTAGTCGGGTTGGTTAAGTGCGATTGTCATATCAATAAGGTGGTGAAGTGTGTTTGGGACCGACCGGCTGGGAGACCGAGATAAAAGTGGATCGAGGTCGCAGTGAACGAATGTACTGGAAGTGAGAGAAATGTGAGGTTTTGCATGAGGCGAGAATAAAGGTTGATAATAGGAGTGAATGGTGGCATGGGGTTTTGTTGTGGTAGTGATAATGGTGTGCCAACCTGGGCAGGTGATGAAACCCTTACATTGAGCGCGATTTACCATAGTGAGGCCCCGTCGCGGTCCCATGATGCTCTAGATGGATTTTCTGGTCTGTTGACCGAGGCTACTCAACTAAAGTTAATCGGTACAGAGGGGGCGGTAAGGCTTGGGCTTTCTTTTCGACGTTTGTCATGTTCTCCTACTGCTTTTCTTTTCCGATGCTTGTACAGCACCTTACCCCCAATCTTGGGGCAAAGAGGAAGGTGAAGAAAGAAAGAAAGAAATCATTACTTAATAATAATAAATAATTAGACTATCTACTCTCGTTGGCTAACGATACATTTGTAAAAATTAAAGGTGTTCCCAGCACCACCTACCGTTATGATGGCAAACATCATTTGTGCAACATTAAAGGCATGACGCCAGTTATGATAAGTGACATCCCTATAGTTCTTTTTGACGCTCAGAAGCCACCGACAGAGGGTCTCATAATCAATGTGAAATCTTTCAATCAAATCCAAGTCTAGGAACATCCTCAAACACGCCCTCAGACTACCGTCATCATCAAGGCTGAAGTCGTCGAATTTGAAATCGTACAGTTTTAAGGCTTGCGCTGAAGGCACATTTATTTTCTGAAGAAATAAAAAGAGGAACTAAGAAATTTTATGTAGGAAATTATTGTAATATGAAAAGCAATTTAGTTCTCTGATCTTGGTTATTATCATACGAAGTTTATTAATAATTATTTTAATTATAGAAGCAAAACACCAAGAGTCTTACTTTGAGCTTTTCTGCTTCTTCTTTAGGTGATGTTGCATGGTAACTTAAGACTTCCAGAGTTACCTTCTGTTTTGCCATGGCCACTACTGCGCTCTCGTACCTGTGAATAATTAGGGAGCATTTAGAGTCACTCTTACATAAATATATATATTTATATATATATATATATATATATACCCAAAAAAAACATGATAAATTCAATCACTACGGTTCTTACATGTGCGTGTTGTGGATTCCCATGCCGCAAAAAATTGAGAAAGCCTCTAAAAAGTTCTCATCGTTAGAGGTGAAGCGGAGATTAGCAAACTTGTTTATAAGCTGAACCACCCCGACTATTTTCTTGGCAGTATTTTTGACCGGCATGCATAAAACAGACTTGTGTTTGAAGGAGGTTCCAGCATCTACCGATTTGTCAAACCGTGGATCTTCATAAGCGTCTGGGATGTTCACAATCTGTAAGCAACATTTACCTATTAGATTATCAATAGATTCGCATCTATTATTTCTTGTTTGTTTCTACTCTTAAAAATAACTCATTTTTTAATATACAATGCTTGACACGGTTCACACAAAGAAAGAACACTACATATGTTATGTATATCCAATAATTAATAAGGGTCAACTATACAAACTTTATTACGACCCAGAAACATAAATCTTCCAAGTCGAATGAATGGAAATTTTATAACTATATAGTGTGTCTGCATTTTTACAATTCAACTTGTTGGAAATCTAGTTTGAACCATTACTTATAAAATCGGAAAAGTAACCCTTATGCTTTATTTACAACAGGGTTGGCAAAAATCCATGGATATTTGGCTATATTGAACAATTATAGAGGGTCAAATATCCAATTAACCATACCCCAAAAATCCAACTTGCTCCAACCCTTTCATTTACAATGACTTTATCATTTAATATATCTAATTAAATATGGCACTGTAATACTTTCTCATTAATAAATATTATATACTGTATATTAAAATTGATTTTAAATTGTTTATTTAAATTTTAAAAATTAATATTAATATTATGTTAATTTATATCTAAATTATAAAAAATATCCTTCTTAACTCCTGATTACTTCCCTTTAGCTGCATAAATTTAATATCAACAACCAAATGCATTTGTTATTTAGTTAATGCCTATATTGATAAAATCGAGATTCAAATTCTTAGACTCAGCATCATCTTCCTGCAAATCTTTAACTTCTACAAAAATACTTCTTAACTATTAACCTCTAATATGCTTCTGGAACTTACTCACTAGTCTGATAAAAATTCACTTCTTACATATGAGGTGCAATGTTAACCTTGTGATAGGCTTCTATTAACTAATGTATAAGACCGAATATGTTAAATATTACAATTAATCATTGTCAATTTAAATCATTTTACTTATTGATAGAAGAATCATTTGAAAACTAACTAATACTAAATAAATAAATATGTTATTAACTCTATAAGTATAAATATGTTATTGTTCTCAACTTTTAGTTATTAATTATTTAAACAAATAAATATTTTTCAATAGTTGAGACTTTGACTCTTATCTTCTTAAAAATAAAATGTACAAAGGAAATATTAGAGAAGATATAGTATATTATATACGATATAGAATAGATTAAAATAAGTCTTCATTTAACAAATGGAGAGGTCGAGATACTCTGCGGTGTGTATGGAGTGTATTATATTATTAATAATATTATTCACTTATATTATATACCTATTATTTATCTATCATATATTTGACTCATATGACCCCCTGTGGACAGAAATAAATCATAATAGCTTAGAACAACCTTTACAGATTCCCACCAATAGTATAACTCCTGATATAACATTAAATTATAGCAAAAAATTGAATTATATTTTAGAAAATAATTAAAACCAATTAATTAAAATATATATCGTATTATATAATACTTGATTACCATGTATCATATGTCTAAATATGATTATTACTAAGTCTGTAATACTCGACTTATATAACTAGTAATCATTTAATTTTAACTAATATATATATAAATAATATATATATATATATTAATCTAGATAGATTTCTGTGAAAATTTCATGTATAATATATATATTATAGTTACTTATAAATAATATTATTATAATTATTAACATAATATATTTATATTATAAATATATATATTCACCTTACTTTCATCAATCCCCCTCTGAGTTGATCTTGTTATTGACCCCTCACGTGTGTTTCGCCTCTGCAAACCTACCTTCCCGAAGCGGGTTTTTCTAATTCTTTCATACTAGAGTCTTCACCTTCGTTCGCATATACACAACAAAATCCTACTTCTATTGACCATCAACCTCTTGATAATTGACTAATTATAACCTATGTGTATTCGCAACATCATTCCACCGCATTACCTTCCACTCCTTTTTTCATATATCTCACACACTCGGTTGGTATTACATGACTTCCTTCTTGTAGATCTTACAGGACCCCCTAATCTCTGAGTCTCTTGCACACCTGACTCTCCAGTTCTCTTTTTCTTTGGTTTTCACAGTTATTCTTCTCAATTCTCTGAGGACAAACATAGGGCTTCCAACCAGTAGTTACTTGGGCCGTTAAACTGACATCCAGTCAAGGTGTAACTGCAGAGAATCAATGTCTAACGTTTGCATGTAAAACAAAATGAGTATGACTCATAGTTATATATAGCGCGCCAAACCAATGATTATTAAATGTTACATACATCGTGCACCATCAATATCGCGCCTTTTACATGCTCTGTATTTATATCTTGTTCTCTCGTCATCCTAAAATGTTAGTATTTTTTGCTGTTTCTAAAATACATATGGTTTTTTATTCTCTCTGTTGGGGTACTAAGATATACGCTGGTTTACTTAGCGCGGGCCTCATCCACCTCGCATCAACGATTTTGGATATACCCAACCTCCCAAGTCTAATACCCTTCCTAACAAACTAATCCAGAAGGAAGATTTTATCAACTCGTATATCCGAGCACAATATCGTTTCTTTCAAGTACGTCAGTCATCTATCTATTTTTAATAGTAATTTACTATCACATCGTTGATCTTTATGTTCGATCTTTTTTACCTATAGTTGTTTACTTTGTTTTCTATCCTCACAAGATTCTATATTCAAAAAAACATCCTGGCGATTATTTAAGAATATTTTTATGTTTATGGATTTCTTTGTTGTTAGTTTATACGGAGTTGTGGATGGAGCTCCCCCTTTTTTTTTCATAGATACGATATGTATAAGTGACTATATTTTTTATAAAAGTTTATATATTGATGTTGTATTTTATGTTTTCTTGTATTATTTTTCTAACCTCACATTTATTTTTCTTTTATAACTCCCAAACAAACTTGTCTAGATTTATATTTGCTATTTGATCGTTGCCCAATAAATAACAATTGTATTTTTATCAATTTCATACTTCTCAAGTTCAACACTAATTATAGAACAATCGCCCTCTTCTTTAAAGCAATCGTAAACTTTCTCGTCCGACGCAAATCGTATGGCAGTTTTTTTTATTATTTCTTTAACAAATGCCGCCGGCGTTGTTGAATCGTCGCAGGTCGGGCCGCGAAGAACTCGAACGTCTCTTCCGCGCTCAAAATTCCGTTGATCTCATCCTCCATTGTCTCCGTGTGGTCGCTCCTCTTGTACAATCGCTGAAGGTTGAAACGACATATCGTAGAGACAAAACAGGCAACCTATTCGCGCAATAGAATTACCAGAGTAGAGTGCACAAGGAATTTGGCCAACAATTCTGACACAGATATGTCTCATCATAGCACTACACCCCACTTTCTCATAACATTATACTATGAGTAAAAATATAATGGAGTGGAAGATCAGAATACGAACAACCTCCTACTCACTATATTATATCCTCCATCCTTCTCATTTCTCACCTAAGCCAAGTATTCGTGCTTCTAAACTAAGCGGTTGAAGCGACCGCCGGAGCAAAAATCCTAACCTGGAAAATAGAATGTCTAAATAAATTATTGTTTCTCGATCAAAAGTCAGGAGACGTTTATAGCTCTAATGCTGACTTTTAATAAAAATAAATTCCTTTCTATATATATGAAAATATATAAATAAAAATTACTAGAGAATATGTCCGTGGTTTTGCCTTTTCGAGTTCGCGTCTTAATTTACCTAGGCTAATTACCGCGAAAAACTAAGAGTTATATCAACCGCTTAGAAGATAAGAATGTGGTTTAAAGGCTATTACCTTTAATATTTTTCATCGGATTTTAAACTTAGCGCTCGGTCGTTCTAAAAGCATGCCAAGGGTCTTTTGTTAAATTGTAACCGAACACTTTTTTATCGTTAATCTCTCAATAAATTATTAACTAAATTATATATATCGTTTATATATTATATTAGTGTGTATGACATGTAATAACCTATATACTTTATATTTACATTAATTACTAAACTCTATTATATATATATATGAGGATATATATAATATAATATATCAATGGACATCCCTAACCTAGAAATGAATTCCAGCACATGGTAGTCAGTAGGTTCCAACACAATATATTACACACATATAATGGTATTATGGAATTCAAATCAATACCAATATATGGATATCTAATATATAACTTACTTGTATTATTTAGCCAACTCTCAAGGATACTATCTCCTAGAGGGATGATCTTATATTATGTGTATAATGGGTACAATATTTAGATATAATAATAAGAAGTACAATATTTTTTCACATTACTATATACTAGTAGCTTCACTGTCAATTTATGACATGAATATTTATCTTTATTATATATTATATAAATATTAATATTTATACATAGCCTAGTAAAATTTTATAAATAAAAATATATTTTTTTTAATTAATTATAATATATTATATATATATTATATATTATATATAATATTATATATAATATATTATTACTTTATATATATATAATTATTAATATATATCTATGTTAATATTATTATTAATTATAATATATAATTATATATATATATTATATATATAATATTATATATAATATAATATATATATATATATTAATATATATATATATATAATTATATATATATTAATATATATATATATATATATATATTAAATTATATAATTAATTATATATATATATATTATATAATTTAATATATATATATAATCGGAAAAAAATAAATATCTATAACATTTTAATATTAATATTAATACGTACCTATTTATTGTATGAAAAGCTTGTTTACATTTATAATTACCATAAATACTTAATTTTAAATTACAACCATTCCTAATCGAAGTTAAATTTTTACCATATTTATATCATTTTATTTTTTAAATTACAAAGCGTATTATTTTCCTTTTAATATAAATGGCTGTACATCTGGTAACATTATGTAAATCTCTTATTTATTATTATATATATGCTTATAAAATGAGTTTTATAATAAAAGTTTAATTATAATAAAATTAAATTATTCATATCAAAAGAGCAATTACTAAGGATACAATCGAATCAAAAAGTTTTCAAACATAACTGCCAGATATAAACCACACAATTTCATACAATTTATTAAATGAGAACGATATTATTGGTTTCAATATATGTTCTTATCGATATAGGGTTATATATATTAGACATTACTATGTATCATCTACTTCATTTTATTTAAATGTTTGACGTAAACAATAATGGTATTATTTAGACGTGTCTGGTTGCATGTAATTATTCTTCTAATGAATTCAAGAACGGTAGCCAGTAGATTACTAAATGTAATTCATATAATTATTATATATTATCTATATTATATATTGTTTGTTATTTTTTTCTTTTTATAATTTATTGCAAATAAAAATTAGCTATTTATTAATAAATTTTTAAATATATAGATATAACTTTTTTACATAATTTTATATTTTCAATTATTTTTAAAACCTAAAAATTTGTCCAATTGACATTATCAACCATTCTTAGGTCTGACCTCTTATATATTATAATATATATATATATATACTATATTAATATATATATAATAAATTAATTATAATATCATTAATATATATTACGTATTATATATATATATATTTATTATTATATATCAATTCCATCCTGATATACTATATATATATTATATCCTGAGTTATATAAATATATAGCTCCTATATATATAACCATTAATATATATAGTATATATATGATATATTATTAATTATATATTAAATAATATTAATATATATATTATATTAATATATAATATATATTATAATATATATTATATATATAATAATATGTATATATTATATACTATTATTTAAATTTAGTTATATCTGATAAAATTGTTTTTACTATATAATATTATTAATAATCCTATATTAATATTATTATTAATATATATTATAATTAATATAATATATTATAATAGGCTTTATTCTATTTATAGCTGAATTCAACCCACAATATCAAGAACGGAAGTATATCAAGTCTAATAATAAATAATCTTGTATAAATATTTAAACTTGAAATTTTTAGAGGTTAATATACGTGCCATATACATGGGGATGGGATATTCGCTACTAAGTTATATGAAAACATGGATCACGACAAATAAAATATTGACATTATATTATTTTTTGCTTCACACCTATAGTCGTATAAAAATTGGAGTAGCTTAGGCCGTGCTTTAGGCTATCTTATTTCAGTTTTTACAATTTTGAGAATGTATACGTAAGTTTGTAGAAACACACTGACAGTAATAAATTGATATTTGATATTTTTTATATATATTCATTTTATGTTTTGATCTCCGGGGTGGGGGCCATTGTCACTGGCCAGCCCCCCGTCTAGTTTCATCCCCCCTATCCCCCTAGCTAGAGGTATAGGTAGCCCCGCCTCGCAAGCTATCTCCGTAGGTTCCATGTAGGGTGAGTTTTTTAGTTAAATAAAGAATACCCATTTAATTATAACATACCTAATTCTCAGAAAACTCAAATAATTAAAATGATAAAGAATTATTGGAGTAAAAAAAAATTTAGAAATTCCTTATATTTAAAATTAATAATAATAATAAATTAAATTATAAAATATATATTAATTAATAAATAAAAAAAAAAAAAATATATTATTATTTTATGAAATAATAGTTATATACTAAAATTTTTGTTATAGTTATACTTAAAATTTTAAAATAATGCCAGTAATATGAGTACTTAATAAATTAATAAATAATTTATTGACTCTAATGCATAATATATTAACAGCTAAGCCAATGCGCCGAAATTTCGTTGTGTCTTTTTCTTTTACGAAAATTTCCCCACGTTATTAAATGGATGTCCTACATTCTATATAAATTGTTCCATATATATATATTTATTATTATATATTATTCTCTACCTTAAATATTCCCTCTCATAACTATATATATTATATTATATATTTATTACTGGTTTAATTTTAATTTTATACAAATAAAATACCTCTCTTATTATTTGTATTATTATATTTATATTAATATACCTACTGATTATTTTATATTATAGTATATTATAATATTTAAATATGAGTAATTATATATAATATTAATATAATATATACTTATATTAATGACAATGATTATAATATCTTTGAAAATGGTATAACAAACCATTATATTTCTTTCATATTTTATAGTATTCTCTTTTTATCAAACCAATACTATATATTATAATTAATATTTTATTAATTTATTTAAATATTATATTAAATATATTATTGTATTTATTTTATACTATTCCTTTAATATATATTTAATATACCGTATAAATATTTTTTAAGAGTTCTTCTTCCATCATTATCCAAGAATGTCAACACTACCTAATCTGATTTATAATATATCGTGCATGGTTTAACTTTACATTTATATATATTTTATTACATTTATACTTTTATATTACTATTTAAATATATTATATTTGTAATTATAAATAATACATAGCTACATTTATATCAAAGTGTTATATAGATATTATATATATATATAAATATATTAGTATATATATAGTCACTACTTTAAATATCATATATTGCATCCGTATTCCAATACAACCTAATATTTTATATTAATAGCACTTATTAATATTTAATAATATATATATATAATATTATATATTAATATATTAATATATATATATTAATATATACATAATATTACATTAGATAAAATAATATACAGATATTAATATAATTTAATATATATATTATAATTATATATATATATATATATTATATATTTACAACCAAACACACTACACACACATACATCATATACATCAACTGCTAATATGCACGATACCACACACACATCACACACATCAACACACATCATATTTTAACACATCAACACACACACATATCATTACACATCTAATAACACACATAGCCATCACAGGCTATACTACACACATCAACTCATACACACTAACATACGCCCACATCCAACATCAGACATACAATAACATAAACAACACACAACACACACGCACTACACACAACTAACACACTCAACAATAACTCTCAAATAACACTACAACACACACTCAACATCACACAATCACACAACATCCACACACACCACCCACACGCACACACATTACACACACATAAACTACATTCTACACACAAATAGGTGCTCTATACTTCTACTATAACTTATATATTTATACTTATAACTTATTTTATATATAATTTATTATTATACATTAAACAGTAATTATATTTACTATTATTTTATATATTAATTACTGTTTGAGAAATTGCATTTTATAAGTTATATATACTTTTTATACTTTACTTTATAATATACTTTATAATATATACTTATAACATATACTAAGTTAAAATAATATAAAATTTTTTTAATTAAATTTACTAAATATTAAAGTCTTATTAGGCCAGAATGGAATACTGTTTTCCCATATTTGGAGGACCGATTCCACCTTCCTTTTTGATAGTATGAAGTAAGTATAGATGCTATATAAACTTTTTCCCATACTTTTCTGACTCCCCTGACCACTCTTTCTCCTGCGACGTGTTGTGGGTGCGCACCCTATTCTCTATAGTCATAATAGGTAATTTATCAACCGGCTCATGGTCATCAGCTCATGTAGATACATTGACCTCATCTGCATCTCCATCTCCACCAAAATGCGTGCGCCATTACACGTAATTCTACTACAAAAGTATGCTTTTTATTTCTTTCATTCACCGACCCATTATCCATGCTGTGCAATGTTCGTTGAGGACTCAAGGATCACTCTAATCATACACTACTTCTTCCTTTCCAGCCACCAATTCTTGATTTTATGTGAACTCCATTGACGGGTTTCCCATTTCTCGTCCAATGTTTAATTCTTCCTTATTATTTTAACTATATATTTTCCTACAGAACATAATATTATACTATATATAAATATATATATACAATATATATATATATTATATATATATATACTATAGTATATATATCATATATATATATATAACTATCAAGATTTTTATAATTTTATTAACTATTTTATATAATATTAATAATATATATATATGAGTGAATTAGATTCAACCTTATTAATTATTTATAAAGAGTAGTATTGTGGGCACCCGCATCATTATAAGGGCTAAGTCCCGCTAGCTTGCACCTCTCACACCTCAGGAAAACGTAGTCCGCTAAGCGCTCCGTCCGCAAATATTTTCAGTACCATCAAACCTCCCGCACTATCGCAAGTCACCGTCTAACCGCACTCCGCTACGTTCTCCGTCACGTTTTTCTCCCCCAGTTAATTTAATGTGCGACTTCACAAAAGATTTTTAATATTAAAACTTACTAAATAGTATAATCCTTACAAAAATTATTTAAATATTATATGAAAAATTGAATGAATATTTTTACAAAATCTCAAGATGTTCCACCTCACTCCTCCAATCTCCATCTTCTTCAAAGGACAAGAAATCTCTCCATATTACCTTTCAAAAAAGATTAGGTGCTCCAAAATAAAAAGAGTTAAGGCTACTCTTTGCCCTCAAAAATCGCCACCGTTATTACTAAATTATTCGCATTACACAGAGTCCATCAAGCTATAACTAGGGAGAGGTGTATTACATACCATTATTATGAGAACAAGATTCAAACAAATTTTACTGACTCATGCTTGAAATAAGTGAGATAACGTATTTCTGCGTTGATTACATTTTCACTTCGCTCAGCAAGTACCATCATTGTCTTTAATTTATAGCCAGTCCATGCTTCAAACCTAAATATTCCAATTTCTGGCCTTACCTATTCCTGATATTTTAAACCAACCTAGTCTCAACACCAAAGAAAGATAACTATTTCTCTAAAGATCTTTAGTAGATATCTCTCTCTAATGAAAGCCTCGACTCCCATGCAGAGTCCGATAGCTTATTTGCTACGGTTTTATTCAAGCTCCTGGTAGCCTTAGCTCCCTAGATAATATCATTGATTACATAATAAATTTAAAATATATATATTATTATTATATAATAACTTATTATTCTTCCATTATAATTATTTATACCACTACAATAATAATTATTCTACGATATATATTCTAATTATTTTATCATATAATAATATAATCGTAAATTTAAATTGATATATAATATAATTAATGTTCTTTGGTGGTATCAACTCTTATAAATTCTTTTGTTAGATATTATAGCAAGATAATATATAAAAAATAATTATATTTAACCAATGTAAGAAAAACCCCAAAAAATATATATCTATAGCATTATAATATATAAATATATATATATATAATATATATATGATATATATAACTAATATATATTATATATATATAAATATATATTAATAAAATATAATATAATTATAAATATAGATATTAATAACCTTTCAAATCAGATATTACAAAATTAGTATAAATATAATATAAATAATTTAATTAAATTAAAATTTAATATTTAATTATATGGTATTCAAACTAGTGCTCAAATCCCAATATTATATATATTTTATATTATAAGTAATAATATAATTAACAAATCAAACAAATTTATTATATCTATAACTAATTCATGCATAAATATATTTTTCTTATTTTAAATATTTTTAATTATAATATAATAAATATAATTATATTATTATATATCAATATACTAATACTTATTCTGGTTTACCACCAAAAATTACTCGACTACTACATATTAGCCTAATTGATTTATTACACCAAATTAAGAAAAATCATAATTAAATTAAATCACAAACTTTTTAATAGTAATGGGCTCATGAGGAATAGCAATTCAGTCTTATAACCAAATTCTAATCTTTTAAAGGGTATCAAACACTAATTTATTTTGAACAAAATATGGAGAAAAATTGACAAGCCACCAACTGTGGTTACTGAATTCCATTAAAAACAACAATGTCTAACACTAAAGTATTAATTTTAGTTTTATTATAACTATAAAAGTAAAAAATGTATATTTCTTTATTTCTTTAAATCTGCTTTATATGTTTATAATAAGTAAACTATATATTTTCATTTTAAAAAGGGCGGAACAATAAGAGCGGAAACTTTATATTTAATCCGCACTGTGCAAGTCAGCTTAATTTCCTTGACGACTTCCGCACTTCCGCTAGTCCGCACCCAATTCTGGTAGTCCGCTCGGTCGGTAGCCGGCATAGCGGATACTAAATCAATGTGATTCTGAGTAATTAATATTTAATTTATATATATAATATAATAATATTTATCTTGTATATATATAATATAAAATTATATATTGATTATCTACTAATAAAAAAATATATTATAGCTCATATAATATATATTTACCTGTCAAATATATTACCTCTATATTAATCACACAACAGTTAGGTTTCAGAATTCACACTTAAAATGAATTCATTGCTTATTTTGTGTTTTATAACTGTTTCCGTAGCCAATTAGTGAATTACACATACACCTTCTCACGTCACGGCAGCATTCACATACGAACACACATACCACAACACGCAAACACAGCACGCCACACCTACACACATTACAGCACACCACACACTCACACCCACAACACGCACCACAGATTGCACAGCACACACCACTATCCACACACATTACACGTCTATAATCACAACATATTATAAACTCACAAGCATCCTTATACTACCATCCTTTATACATTTTATTAATAAACTCCTAATAAATTATATATATAATTATATTATAATATATAATATATATTTAATATATTATATTATATATATAGAATATTGTTTATTACTATATATTATATATATATATATATATTATTATATTATTTAATCAGTTCCTCCGGTCGTCTGCGATCCGACAGCACATATTATTTCATGTATGTAGGAAAGAGTTATATATATATTATTAATTAAAATATATTAATATTATATTATTTATATGTGATTTATTAATACTATTATATATATTATATAATATATAATATATATATATATATATATATTATATATATTAACTATTAATATATATTAATATATATATATTATATATAAATATATTAATATATAAATTACAAAATCTTTTCATTATATTATACAGTATATATAAATATTAAATTCAGAAAACATATTATATTTAATCGTTATATGATAGTAAAACCTATATATTATATTTTATGAAAAAGTGGAACCAATATTTACATTGATCTATAAATACTTTATTTTTTATTAAA
>JABUQX010025385.1:0-5000 GCA_015478945.1 Trachelipus rathkii | reverse complement strand
AATACAATTAAAGTTATAAAAAAAACAACAATAAAAAAAAAAAAAAAAAAAATAATTAAGAAAGAAAACATTAAAAAGTTTAATGTTTATAAAATAAAAAATAAAATATTTCTAAAAATAAAACAAAAAAAAATTATATTCGAATTCGATCCATCGATATTTTACATAACCTAAAAACTTAACTTAAAACGTTAAAGCCATTTAAACGCTAGTAAAGGCATATTAACACATTTTGCTATGCAAATGCTGATATTGTTTTACGCTTAAGGTATGTAAAGTATATGCTTTACTTAAAAAATTCTTGTTTTACAGACCCTAAGTCAGGTTAAGCATGACCTGTCAACCGCTCCAACAAGTCAGTAAATGCATATAATCACACTTGTTGCTGATGCAAATGCTGATATGTTTCAACTGCTTTAAGTGTAGTGAAAGTATATGAATTTCAAAGTAAAATTTTATTATGATAAAATACATTAATAAATATATAAAGCAGAAAAAGTAGAAAAAGTTTTATAAGTGTTTACATACTCTAAGTATAGCTATGCTTTAGAGATGGTTATGATTTTCTACTTACTCAGCTGTGTTCTTTGCCGCGTGGTCTTTTGCTTACTCTGATATTCTATTATTAAATGATGTGATCTTTCGTGCGATGCAAATCCTCCCCCATGGCCAATGGAATATAATTTTATCCTTCAAGCCTATGCCCCCCTTCCACACCCCACCCAACCACAGCATCTCCGGAATTTGCGGCTGGGTCTTCCGTCGCGGCCCATCTCGATACCTTTGTCGGTTGATAAACTTCAACATACCGTATTGCGAATTTGTTAATAAAAAATAAAATACAGCACGATTGCGTGAGGTTACGAAAAATATGAATTTTCGATATAATCATCGAATGACCGATGTGACTAATTAAGAAGATAATTTAACAAACCGCTTTTAATTAAAACAACAATACTTTGCTAACGAATCGGCAACTGAAAAAAAAAAACAACAAGGTGTGCCATATAAATAAAGGTCCAATGGGGAATAGAACGTGAATTGAAACTAAACTTAAAACTCACATACATAAACTTAAAAAATAAACTTAGGGCACAACTATAAATAAAAAGAGGGGGCTCCAACCCATTGGGGACTCACCCCTTTTAGGGTTGTATAATCCCATACATATAAAAAATCTCCAACCCAGGAAAGTACAGCTGAGAAATCTGGGATGACATTAAAACCGACACCCTATACTAATAAACACCATAACCTACGTGAGTATCTTAAAAATAAATATGATCACTGTGCACTTACCATTGCTACGATCAGTATATTTATCTCCTTACTGGTGAGTTGTTCAGGAGGGATTATAGTCCGTTTTGAGTAGGGGTAGTGTTCCATTCTATTGTATCATGATCTGACCCAGAACAATATACAGCTGCAATAAAATGACCCCGAACCATATAGCTCGTCAATGTTGATCCAAAAAAACGTTGCCAAATCATTGAATATCAATGTTGCAAAATCAGTGAATATCAAATTTTCCAGATTATTGAAGATCAATGTTAGCAAATATCAAAGTTGCCAGACAAACATATTTCAAAAATTGTTGCATTAGCACAACATTATGGCAATGTAATGTCCTTCCAAAAATAGATACTGGTTTCTCAGATAAAGGCCGAGAATTCTACACTCTTACGATATCTTCCAAGTTTGATTACTTTGTATTTTGTATTAGTGTTATTATCACCAATTATTCTTACACACTCTTGCACGATTTCGTGACCGCAAGAACGTATGTAATAAAAATGATTCTAAAACAACCCTTATTCAAATTACTCAAATCATTTCAGCTTCGATGAGTCATACGTTTAGAATGCGTTATATTAATTTGAAGAGTAGTACATGCCCTATATTAGCATTTTTCCAAGTAATTTCCCTATATATTATATATCTAACTAAATGTCCTTCATCATTTGATTTAATTATTATCTATCAATTTATATCACTCTTTTTAGAAGTATTAAAGTCTGGCATTTTCCCATATGTGAATTAATACTGAGGTATATATATATATATTTCAATGCTACACTCACTAAAACACTTCTTGGATGGAGAACTTTCTTATCTTGCTACGGCCTATCTCTTCCTCCGGTCTGAGGAAAACTTTCCTCTTCGACCTCTCCATCCACCTTTACTCCAAGTATATTTGAAATTCATTCAATATCGACTCTGTCATGTTCACGGTACACCTATTTCCAATCTATATATTATAGATGGTTACATGTTCTGTATTACTTTTTCCCTAACTTATTGTTTATTCTTCTTCGGACATTAATCACCTCACGTCTTATCTCTCGCACCGATGTTTCATCTTACTATAGATACCGATCTCCGCATGATTGGGGCATACCCATCGTGGAGATTTCAGCATTTTCGCATGCAGGGTCCGAGAGAGAGCTCCCTCGCCGGCTATCAATGAACATGATCATCTTGGGAGAGACGATTATATAGGTGGGTTGTTCATTGGTTCTACCTGTCTGGCATATTCCTCTTCAGTTCCTATCAGATCGTAACACTCATAATAGCAGGGGCGAGAGAGACACTTGGCGCCTGGCTCCACGCTCCTAACTTAACCTTCAAACCATCCTTCTTCTGTTATCTCCCCTTACTTATTTCTTTACTGGCGGGAATATGTACTTTTTATTGGGGCTGCATTTTTAGGATGTTTTGGTGGACTGTACATTCAGGAGACTAGATATATATACATATATATATATATATATATATAATATAGGATAATACTAGCTTTGATGTTATTGAATTATATAGTAAAGTAGTAATATATATATAGATATATATATAGTAATTAATATATATAGTATATTAGTTAGTTAATTAGGGATGTACACACGCAACAGAGATTTTTTGGTTCCGGCGACGGACACCGGGAACTTTCCGGAACTTGAAAAAGTCCGCGCCGGAACCGGGAACTTTTCGACTTTCAGCTCACCTTACATAAGCTCGGATGCTTTCCCAGAGAAGCCCGACTGCAGCCCGGGCGGGGCACACAGTAGCATTCGTTTCCAGAGGCGACCGTTTTGCAGCACTTCTTTACTCTAGCAGTAAACGTTGCCACAGTTCAGGGCCCCGATTGTTAAAGTACCGTCACTCTCGATTTATCGAGAATTAATAAACGAGGGGCGACAGGGACATAACAGAAAAATACTTTGTTGCACCAAAAATAATCTTTGTTACACAAGACATTATTGTAAACTAACTATGTACTTTTATTTCTTCTTATAAGTTCAAATACACTTCTATTTGTTTATCTTTGTAATATACTAATTATATGTTAGTTATGTCTCTGTAAATGTTACACAATGATAAAATTAGTGAGCACTATGAGGGCTCACGGCGCTTGGCCGTTCCAGGTACTAAAATTTCTTATCTCTGATTGATTAGATGAGTAATATTTTTGATCAGATTGAATAGCGTTTCCAGAGTCGATTTTGCAGTCAGAGTGCATTGTGTCGAAACTCAGGCATATTTCTACTTAAAACTTGTTCTGATTAAGACAGAAGTGGAGCTGCTCTACAAGGTATCTGTATCAGTACTTGGTCAGTATCCATACTGTGAGCTCCTTAGCTGCAGGCCAAAAGAGTTTGGAGAGAGAGGCGATGATTCGGATTTATTAGAGAAAAAAAGCCGAATATAAGATATAGCCTGTTTTACCAGGAAGCTCCCGGAGAGCAGCCCGGTCAAAATCGACTCGGAATCTTCGATTGAAAAAAAAATACAGATAACTCGGTCAAGATAGGAACAGAAAATATTGAGTTTCCGAAAGAAACAGGCCGCGAGGCCCGGTCGGAGATCAGGTGAGGGCAGAATTAGCTAAACGAAGTACTCTTATCAAAGTCCAAGAGCGATCGTATTAAGAAAGCAGGAGCACATTGTCCCCCCGACTTAGAATACTCGAAAAGAAACCAAAATGAATTAGAGAATTACAAACGGTAGTTAAAGAAAAGTAGAATTAGGAACGAGTATAGAGATATTATAGAGATATAGGACTATAGGATATAATAAGATAACTCATATTTTTCCGCCCATTTTGTATTTTTACTACGAATAACTCTGACGCCGAAGGATTTTTTCAATATAAAACTTAGAATGATTTCACCCCTAAGTAAAATATGTTATAATAAAAATAATAAGAAAAACAGATTATTATGTAAGGGATGTTAGAACAGTAAATTTGTATGATATAATAAAAATTAATAATTAATATTCTTACATTCATTTTGAAAGAACATAAAAAAATGAAATAATTATTATATAAAAGGTATTAAATTCATTAAGTCCTCATTCAAAAGTGAAATATAATTTTAATGTTACTATTTTATCCATATATAAATATATAACTTTTAATAATAACAATATGTTAAACTTTATATTTATATCTTATTAATCCATCTCTATATTATAGGAGAAGTCGCTTCCGTTAATAACGTTTCAATATCAGTAGTAATCTCGAAGGAAGAGCTTGAATATAATTTGGATTAGTGTATACAGTTATTGCCGTAAATTACGTTATCGCAAACGTAGTAGTAAAGTTTAAAACACGAGTAGTTAGTCCATTGAACCTAATGATTAGACAATTTTGATATGAGACTACTGATGTTCCTCTATGAGTCGTAACCTACGATGTCGTAAGATTCCTCAATGTTAAAAATAAGAAAATTTATGTAATAAATTTCTCATATATAGAAAAAAAAGATATATTATATATAACAAATATATAAAAGAAAAAATTTCAAAAGGGTTAGAATTGGGTAGTAATTAATCAGACATCGAATAGGTAATTACGTTCAGCCAGTAGGATATACTAAGGCCCTATTATATTGTAATGATACTATTAGAAGGTAATTGGTGGAGTTTTTAAAACGGAGTATAAACGTAGTATAGTGTATAGTTAGTATGAACGTGATATACTGACAGAGAACCTCATAAAATAG
>JABUQX010025384.1:57500-61831 GCA_015478945.1 Trachelipus rathkii | reverse complement strand
TATATATATATATATATATATATATATATATATATATATATATATATATATATATATATATATATATATATATATATATATATATATATATATATATATATATATATTATATATATATATATATATATAATAGGGTCCTTACTGAAATTTTAATTGATTAACAAATAAGGGTTTAAAAATCACGTTTTCTCTTTTAAGGTATTGTGAGTCAAATATTGGTTTTATTTCAACCAAATAATTACAAATAATAATAAAAAAAAGAAACAATTTTTAAAAATAAATTTCGTACTTACAGGTTCCCAATAATTATAGGTTTCATCGCAGTCATTTACAAGTAATGCCCCAAATTGCAGAACAAAGCCGAGCGGACAATAAAGCCTTAAGAGCAACGTAAGATCCAGGGGCCCAAGGATCATATATTCCCTGATGGATTCTTCACTTTTGTATGAGACAATACGAGAAGTCTGATATATATATAGTTAGTTAAGGTTATATATAGCAGCATATATTGATATATATATATATATATATATATATATATATATATATATATATATATATATATATATATATATATATATATATAGTTAAAAAAAAATATATATATATATATATATATATATATATATATATATATATATATATATATATATATATATATCATCCACCTTCTTTCCCCAGATTGGGGGTGAAGTGCGTCGCATACACCGGAAACAGAAGAGCAGTAGAAGAACATGACGCCTCTTCCAAACTCACGTTCGTCTCCATCAGGCATTCCATTACTGACTCAATCCACTTTTTCTTTGGTATCCCAGTCGGTCGATTACCAGCACACTCGCCACTATACACTATACATTAACCAGCCGACTATCATCCATCCTTTCCACATGATCAAACCATTTCAACGTACTTTCATTTATTCTCACATTTACAACTTTCTTCACACCACACAACTCTCTAATACGATCGTTCCTCATTTTATCAATTCTTCTCACGCCTAACACGCCCCTAAGATTGTCCATCTGAACACGCTGTACTTTAGATCTAAACCTCTTATTCCAGACCATAGTCTCACTACTATACATTAACACAGATAACATGCCCTAATGTAAGACCCTAGCGCACTCAAGGCTTAGTCCCTTTACATCCACCAACGATTTAATTGCACCAGCCACCTTCCTGCCATTCACAACTTTCCTGCTGCACTCTGCATCATCCGTTCCCTTCTCATCCAACATATACCCTAAATATTTAAACTCAGACACTTGTTCCAGCTGCTCACCATCTAACAAAACTTCACACTGAGGCCTGTCCTCACTCACAACCTTAACCTTACTCTTATCTACGTTTACTTTCAAACCCCTCCTTTTACACACACCTGCCAAATCTCTCTACCAATCCTCTCAAACTCTCTTCAGATTCGCCACACAAAACCAAATCATCCGCATATAATAGGTAGGGCACCCTTCACTCATCCCCATTCTCCATTCTAATTCTTTCATAACCCCATCCATATACAAATTGAATAACCAAAGAGACAACACAACCCTGCCTCACTCCGCTATTAATATTAAACCAATCACTTTTGACACCATTTATTCTTACACACGCCTCACTATCGTCATACATACTTTGATTCCATTCAGAAGCTTACCACCAACACCATATATCACTAACACCTGCCATAGAGCTTCCTTATTAATCTTATCATACGCCTGTTGCAAATCCATAAAACCTAAATACAATTTATTCTTTTCTTCTCCTCATTTTCTCAATCATTTGTTTCAATGTAAAGATTTGATCCACACATCCTCTACCACTCCTAAACGCACCTTGTTCTTCACCAATCAGTCCTTCAGTCACTCGACGCACTCTTTCGACCAAAATACCAGCATATATCTTCCCTACAACACTCAATAAACTAATTCCCTATAATTTCTACCGAAGTTCCCTTATCTCCCTTACCCTTATATAAGGGCTGTTATTGCTTCTCTCTCTCCAATCCCTCGGAACAATACCCTCCATAAACGCTTTATTACACAACTTCCAGATCCAATCAATCACCATCTTGCCTCCGTTCTTGATCATTTCACCAGTAATTTCATCTATACCTGCAGATTTGCCATTCTTCAACTTTCTCACTCTACCCATTACCTCCTCCTTACTAATGACTTCATCCCCAAAATACCTATTCCTTCTTGCACCATCAAACCCACACACACATTCACTATCACCTCTTCATTACTGCTAATATTATACAGATTTTCGAAGTGTTCTTTCCACACTCTCCTCACATCCATTTCATCAGTTACAAAAGCACCATCCTTATTCATTATTCTGAGCAGGTTCCCCTTATTCTCATTCTTAACCTTTCACGCTTTCTTCCAGAAGAGCTTCCTATTTCCTTGTAAGTCCCCATTCATCCTCCTTCCAAACTGTTCATTTACCTCTTCTTTTCTCCTCCTACGTATGCACCTTTAGTATTTCATTTTTCCTCCTTATATAATTCCAAGCATCTTTCTTTTGAAACTTCATCATTGGCTTTTAGTACATCCAACCACGCTTCTTATTTACTTTTCACCACTTTCTTTTAACATTCTTACTTCCTACTTTAGCACATCCACATATTTCTTTTATATATATATATATATATATATATATATATATATATATATATATATATATATATATATATATATATATATATATATATATATATATATATATATATATATATATATATATATATATATATATATATATTTTTTTTTTTTTTTGTTAATTTTATATATATATATATATATATATATATATATATATATATATATATATATATATATATATATATATATATATATATATATATATATTACATATAAAAGAAAAAAAAAGTTATTTTTTTGGGTCATATAATTGACCCATGGCTCAACATAAAATTTGAAAACTTTCTTTAATATTATTATATTTGCGTTAAAAAATCTATTATAACGTGATATTTTAGTACATTTTAAAATTGAAATACTAATATATATATATATATATATATATATATAGTAAATATATATAAAGTATATATATATATATATCTATATATAGCATATATATATATATATATATATATATATATATATATATATATATTTTTGAGTTAACGGTGTATTAATTAATATAATCATTATTTATGATCCAGGGTCACCAATTTGAAGGGGTTATGTTCTGGTCTTGAATAACCACCTTCAATTGAAGAATATTAGATGTTGAAGAGAGTGAGCGTTGTCACGATGAAGTGGCGTTTCTTCCCGGAGGCTGCTTAGGAGTCATCGGTGAGGCTAGCAGCCTCCTGCCCCAGACGCCACAGAACTCCCCCCAGTGACAATGCCGCGAGCACACTCCGCTCTCCGGACCTGGAAGGACGTCGGGTAGTAGCGTGTAACTGTCAGGTGAGAGCTAGGTGTGCACACATTAAGGTCACTGAGAAGGCTTCGACCACTCTGTACTCTTACGTGCAGTTGGTCCGCACCTGCAGTGAGAAGCACAGTACAGGCGGCACAGGATGACCGAACAGAGTAGCGCCCAGCAGAAGAAACGATTTGATGGTTGCTTGCTGATGTTCGTTGTGCCACTACAGTGGTACTGGTCACTCAGATGTCACCAATTTGAAAGGGTTAGGTTCTGGTGTTGAATAACCACCTTCAATTGATGAATATTAGATGTTGAAGGGAGTGAGCGTTGTCACGATAAAGTGGCGTTTCTTCCCGGAGGCTGCTTAGGAGTCTTCAGTGGTGCTGGCAGTCTTCTGCACCAGACGCCACTGAACTACCCCCAGTGACAACGCCGCGAGCACACTCCGCTCTCCGGACCTGGAAGGACGTCGGGTAGTAGAGTGTAACTGTCAGGTGAGAGCTAGGTGTACACACGTTAAGGTCACTGAGAAGGCTTCGACCACTCTGTACTCTTACTGGCAGTTGGTCCGCACCTGCAGAAGCTTGAGAAGTACGGTACAGGCGGCACAGGATGACCGAACAGAGTAGCGCCCAATAGAAGAAACTTGATTTGATGGTTGTTCGGTGATTTGATGGGTGTTCGGAATCACATTTGATGGGTGTTCATGGTTGCTTGTTGGTGTTCGTTGTGCCACTACAGTGGCACATGTCACTCCGGATGGTCACCAATTTGAAGGGGTTATGTTCTGGTCTTGAATAACCACCTTCAATTGAAGAATATTAATAGATGTTGAAGAGAGTGAGCATTGTCACGATGAAGTGGCGTTTCTTCCCGGAGGCTGCTTAGGAGTCTTCAGTGGTGCTGGCAGCCTCCTGCACCAGACGCCA